>APFE030107508.1:131313-172716 GCA_000404065.3 Pinus taeda | reverse complement strand
TATATATATATAAACAATATTAGCTATCACATTTCTTAATTTTGGGTAATGGCACTAAACAATACAACACTATATTAGTTTTTTTATTTTTATGATGAGATATATATCTTTATTATTTTTTAGTCTAATTAAATGGAGTTGTCTTTAGTGATACTTTTCGGATTTTTCCGTGGCGGAATCCAGCAGAAAAATGAGGAGAAATCCTTACATGTCTTATTCAAACTACTTGTGTTATTCAAACTAGCACTATATATGGATTCAACACCCCGAACAATTCCTAGGGTACTTCAATTATGTAGAGATTACCCACAAAGCTTGTGATTTCAATAAATTCCTACTAGATTTTAGAGAAATTAGATGACATATTATATATTTTATTAAAATTATAGAAATATAGAAAGTTTATAGTTAAAGTATGGGGGTTTATGCAGTGCATTATATTAGATATCATTTTGGAATTCAACTGCGTTAAGTAAGTCATTCACGTATGACCATTTCCATGAGAGGTTTCCATGAGAGGTAGTATTTCTCATGATTTTTGAATAGTTCACTTACGCAAGTCATTCACGTATGACCATTTCCATGAGACGTAGTCTCGTGATTTTTGAATAGTTCACTTAGCACTCATTGCATCGGGTGATGCTCACAGGGGTGAAGAAGTGGGATTGAAACTAGTGAAATGAATCACATAGTTTAGAGTTATTAATTTTTTATTGAGAGTTTTAGAGCTAAGAGAAAGTTTGTAGTTATTCACATTTTATTGAGAGTTTTTTAGGTGAGTCAGTACCAATATGATGTTGTCACATAACCTTAAGTTAAAAAAATTAATATATGTGTTTGTGTCGGCTAATATATGTATGTGCAAGAGATGTTGTGTGTAACATTATTAAAAAAAATAAAAATAATGTTACTTTAAAATCAATGCCGGTGATAGACAGAATACTTCAATTTTCACATTTATTTTAATCGAGCAAAAAAAAACCACTATTTTTAGTATAAGGGATATATATAATAAAAAAATGACCCATGGTATTGACCCGTGATTTTAAGAATCCATGGTATTGACCCATGGTACTCATGTGGAATAGAGCCTATTTCAGGAGGAAATTAAACTAGCCTAGATCCATCTTAGTTTGATGTTATATTTAGATACATAATTAGCTGTGTAAAATGATGGCACCAAATCCATGTAGCCTCTAAAGGTAAAACATTTTCATTGATATGTCACACTGGAATTTGTCTACATATAATTGAGGTGGGGAAAATATTAGCAAATATGTAATTATTACATTTTATCTAATATTTTTTCCTACCTCCATCTATTTTTTACTAGGTTATATTAGGTAAAATATAATATTATAATATTCATTTTACCCAATATTTCCTCTCAACTGGTCCACTTCTCATTCTAATTTTTGTTTATATTTGAAGTTTAAAAGTAAATAAACTAAACTATAAAATTAGCAAGGGTGTCAAAATATGGACTAAAATGTAATTATATTACATTTTAATTAGTATTTCCCTCCCACTTTTTACTAGGTGGCGTGGTAATAAATATTGAGTAACATATAATATTGTAATATTAATTAGAGATGTAATATTTAACATTTTGACTTGTTAAAAATAAAATAAAAAACATAAAATTAATAACTATATTTGTAATATTTAACATTTTGACTTGATAAAAATAAAATAAAAAACATAAAATTAATAACTATATGTAGAAATTCCCACTGTAGATCAACAGATTATGCAATATACTAAAGCAAAATACAAGATCTACTTCTACAACACTTTGCGAAAGCTTAATCAATTTGAGCACGATCAATGAGAACACATATAACTGAGAATGAGAAGCAATCACACATAACACAAAAGAAATAACCTGGGAAAGCCTCAGCCTAAAACCCCAATCTTTGTATTATCATACAAGTGGAAATATAGTCCGGATTACAAAAAGAATCAGCTAACAAGCTATCCTGCTCTCTCTGCAATCCCTCTGCTGCTCATAGAGAGTCAAAGGCCTCTCTCAAACCTTCTCCTCTGCCCTCCAAGCCTCCTATTTTTATGCGCAATTTTCCTTGGGGTCCAGTGCAGCCACTTGTGTGAATTGACCTCTTCACACACTCACTAACCTCTAATCCAACTGCGCAATCCTAAAGGAGATAAATCCTTCTCCATGGATGAGATTCCTTTATAGGAAAAATCCATCCAACTGATAATACATTGTCCCTCCTCTAATCTCAACTGGGTCTCTGTTTGAACTGACATGCATGAGTTATTCATGAGAGAATATTCAGTTATCTGAAGTGTAGCAGTTATATGCAAGCATGCATTAACTAACTGAACTCACATTAATTTAAACAAACTATTTAAATCAATCTAAATGGACTTGACTTAGTTAACTGAGCCAACTAATTACAACTCAAATTAGAACTCATCCTTATCTCTTTAACTAATGGATGAATTCCTCAATTAATGGAGAAACTATTGCATGTCCTCACATAGACTTCATGTTTGATTTTTCACAGCTAATTAACTCATGGTGAATTAATTTATTTATTTTCAAACAACTGTTAAGTTCAAATTCGAATTTTACTTTACTATTTTAGTTTAGGGACTGACTAAAATAGGAATCCATCCCAAACTGCTAAAAATAGCAATGGTATTTTTAGCACTTCCATTTTTCATTCCCTATTGCTCAATCCAGCACTGGTACCCAAACTACTATTTATAGCAGTGGTATTTTTATCACTTCTATTTTTAGCATTTCTTGTTTCTATTTTCAACACTTAGCAAGTATTTTGCCTCATGAACCATTCAAGTAGAGTTCCCTTCACTCTTTTGAATTAAGTATTGGGGTTTTTCGTAGTTGAATCCAAAAAAAATGATATCTGATGTTATACTTGTTATGTTGTCATGCTGGTTTTCTTCTCAGCAGGATGATCATTGTAAACACCTTAACTAGCTAAGTTATAAAGCTTAATGGGAATTATGTTTTTCTTACAACAACCTTGTTGGTTGTAGGTGTTATTCAACACCGAGGATGGTGTTCCCCAAGGGGGAGGGTTCTATAACAACCTTGGTGAAAATTCCATGTAATAAAAGTTAATAAAGGAAAAATAATAACCACGGTTGATGGGACATGTATTCCAAGCTGAATGTTTGGAAAAGCACATTGATGGGGATCGTTGGTGATTGATTAATGGCTAAGGAAATTGCCAAAGGCAATGGCAAAGGATTTGGAAAGGAAAAGTGGCATTTTCACACATTTATTTATGAAAATAATGGAAATTATGAGAAAAGGGAGGTGAAAGGTCATAGGTTGCATGTGAGGAGGAAAATGAAGGAAAATAATGAAAAATGAAGAAAATATAGGCCTCATTAATCAAAATGCTTTCGAGGATCAGTTCACAGACTTTTTTTCAATTCAATTTTGGAGATGTCTCTCTATTCTCTCTCTCATACTCTTGGACACTTAGAGTTTTCTTGGAGCACTCTTGGAGAGTGTGGCATACTTGGATTTTTGGAGCAAGAAGGCAAAGGAAGAGCAAGAAAGCACAAGAGGACATCGAGATTAGTAGCTACAGTGGATTTTGCTTGTAGGTACCGAGTTGCATGTATGTTTTCCTCACTAGTTTTGGCATGCATGGCATATGCATTTGGTTTATTGGTCATGATCTGCCATTGGCATGGAGGATTTCTTGGATTGACAGTGGATTTTCCTAGCTTACCATTTCCTAGATAGTCATGGTGTTTTGGGTTCATTTCTTTTTTTTTTTTTGGTTCTGATGTTTCCTTTAGCTTGGGTTGAGTTACTAGTTCTTGGAAGCTCTGGTTAGACAAATGCTTTGGAAGCCCTATAAAATTTTGGATTGAGTTACTAATCCTGAAAGCCTTGGTTCAAAAAATGCTCTAGAATCCCTTGGTGAGTTAAGTTACTAGTCTTGGAAGCCCTGGTTGGACAAACTCTCTAGAAGCCCAGAGGAAGATGTGGATTGAGTTACTAAACCTGGAGCATTGGTTGGAAAAAATGCTCTAGAGCCCTGGAAGGCTTCGATAGAGACCAATCTGGTTCTGGTTGTGATGTTCGACCATGATGTGGAATCATTATTTGATGGGTTGAGGTGGTTTTCACTTTGGAAGCCCTGGATGGTTTTGATTGATGTGTTTTATGAGATCCCACATTCATGCTTGAAATATGGCACAAGGGTGACTGGATGAAGAGATATTTGGCTCAACCATGTCTATGACTAAGTTATTCGTGGAAGTCTCAAACCTGGTTGGCCTTTGCATCATTAATATGAGGTTATTTCTCCTTATTATTTCATGAGTTCTATACTAGTTTATGTGTGGGTTATGTGGCTATTGTTTCCTTGGTATTTTTGTTTGTATTATGTTGGTTATGAACATGTATTATGACAATGGCTATTTATGGCTCTCATCGTGTTTTTACTTGTAAATGAATGAACAATGTATATATGTCCTAATAGATGAAATAACAACTAATGTGTTGAGGCATCGATGCTTCTTAGCGATTCTTAGATAAGTAAAAGACCTATATGCTCAATTCTTCTATTAAGACCTATAGCTTTCGTATGTGTGACATGTTTGACGAAATACCTATTATGGCTAGTAGGGGTCCAGTCTAGTCCTTGTTAATGTTTTTGTAGATGTATCATTGTTCTGCTGTGAAATTTCATTTCTGAAGGTATCATTAAGTTATGGCTAGTGACCTGGGTTCTGGGCCTGAAAAGTGGCACAAATCTTGGAGTTGCAAAAACAACACAAGGAAACAATTCCCCAAACGCTTGCTTTCCTTTGTTGTGGGAGCATCTGGAGCCTCCTAGATGCATGGTGATCCATATCAAGGGAGTGTCTAGGGGTTTGATGCATTAAAACTTTATTTGGTCTCAAGCGTTGGTTACCTGAGTGGTTGGGATGTCTCTTGGGAGTTTTGTTGCTGATGTGGAAGGTCTGTGTGATGTGTTCCATCAGTTCCAATTCCTTAACTGACACATAGGGAGTCAAATCATATCATAGTAACTTCTCGTCACATGTTTACCCCGGTTGGCCAATTACTTGGGTATATGTGGGAGGAGGGTGTTACACCCCCAAATGCTAATAAGAATCTATCCAAAACCAATTTAAATCTTCTTGATATCACCAAAAAGGCTCCCCCCAACAAAATAGTATCATCTACAAATTTGCCATGATTTATATTCTGAATTTCAGTAGTGAATCTTATCGCCGGAAGATTGGACTGAGCTCTTTTGTATTCTAGGTGTCTATTGACCATGTCTGCTATAATAATATATAAAAAGGGAGAAATCGAGAAACCCTACCTCAACCCATGAAAGGCTTTAAAAAAAATTGTCACTCTACCATTAACTAGAGGAGAAATCTAGGGAGACTTAATGCACAATGATACCTATTGGACAAATTGAGTAGCATATCCAAGATTTATCATTACTTTGAAAAGAAACCCTTTATTGACCCTATCAAAATCATTGGCCATGTCTATTTATATGATCATACCTTGATCTCCTCTCCTCCAACTAGAATCCATTGCTTCCTAGATCAAGATTATGTTATCTAGGATTTTCGTACTTGGGATAAAACCCCTTGGTTTACCAAAATGATTTGGGAAGGATTCATTTGAAATGAAGGGCCAAAAGTTTCAAAATTATTTTGTATGAGACATTACAAAGGGAAATAGGACAAAAATAGGAGAAGGACAAGGGATTCTATTCTTTGGGGATGAGGGCCAAAGAAGGAGGAATTTATACCTCCAACAATACATAGTCATTTAATGAATATCCAATAATTTTGTATAAATCCTTGTTGATCACCTCTGAGAACTTTTGATAAAAAAATGGTTGAGAAATAATTCATGCCCAGAGCTTTATCCGAATGAAAGGCTAAAACCACACTTTTAATTTCCTTTATTGTGGGTGTAGTTGTGAGATGAGAGTTCATATCATCAAATATTAGATTAGGAACATGCTTCAAAATCTATTCTTCATCCTTTTGATATCTTGGACTATTATCTTGATATCGATCATTGAAATGAGAAATGGTAATAACTTTGATAGCTTGAAAATAAATAAATAAATCCTTTGACCTTGAATGTGGATTTCTAAAATATTTTTCTTACTTTCTCTGTATTTTTCCTACTTGTGGAAGAATTTGGCATTTCCGACCCTTACCTGTAACCAAACACTACAGGATTTGAGATGTTGACATTCCTCTTCTTTCTTCAAAAGCGCATGATAAGTTGAAAATTTGTATGCTTCACATTGCAGAATATCCCTTGTGCTTCTCTTATTCTATCTTTGTTTTAATAGATGCCACTTGATGCTCCAATTCCAATACTGAGGACTGACGGTTATCCCTCCCATTCTTCAACTATTGCTTTGTACATATCTTAAGTCACTTTATCTTCGTTTCCCAAATAACAATTGGTACACCCTCCACCTATTCAGACAAGACGACTTAACCAAATCTTCAAAAACCAGGGAGAGACTTTAGAACAAAGAATAATGGAAGGGGATGGGGCCATAGTTTAGAGGGGGAAATCAACAAACGAATGGGACGATGATCAAAGTTGTTCCAGGGGAGAATATAGGAGTGAAGGGAAAGATTCAAAGATAAGAGACTATCCAAGGCTAAGGAATGATCCAGAAAAGATGTTATATGACCAAGACCAACACGCTTGTTGTTCCATGTGTACTAGAATCTAAGGGGTTTTACGTCAAGGAGATTGAAATGTTGAACTAAGTCTTACATATTTTCCTGAAAAGGATCTCTAACCATGGAGTCCCCTTGTTTTTCATTTAGAATAGTAGTGTTGAAATCTCCCCCAAATAATACAATTTTGCACAAACTAAATGTCTTTTAAATCCAATAGAGATTTCCAACAGTTGTTTTTTCTCTAAAATGAATTCAAGACTTGTATAAATTTATAACAATCCCTCGTGAATCTCCTAAATGTTGAAAGAGATCGTGATCTAATGAGTAGTTTTCAAAGAATTCATGAGCTGGAGACGATCTAGATCCCAAAGGGTACAAAGGCCCCTAGATGATCCATGAGATTTGACTACAAATATACTACTTTTGGACCACATCTTATTCTACCTTGTTGAGATATCATCCTCACTTAACTTTGTCTCCTCGAAGAGGGCCACAAAGGGTCTTTATTTAAGGATCAACGACTTTTCTTTGTCAATACGTTTTTTAAATCCGAGTCACCTATAATCTCATGAGATTACATTCATTAATTACTTTTGGAGGAGGTTTCCCGCTTAATGGGGTATGTCAATGTTTGTTTTTCCATCCTTTGTTCCCAAGATCTTCAAGCTGATGTAGGATGGTATGCTAGTAACCTAGTTCCTTATCCTTTTATGTTTCTTCCATTGTGATTTCCTTATTAGACTTGTGACCTAGACGAAAAATCCTCCTATCTGCCTCCTTTTCTTTTTCTGATTTTTCATTCATCAAGCTTGCTTTGATTGCTAGACCAGTGTTTTCCTTTGATGAGACAAAATCATCCTCTTCCTCCCCAGATTGCTTGCCTAAGCTACTGCTCATGATTTTAGTTGAAGGGGGATTTTTTGGGGGATTTTTACTAGAAATTTGAGGAGACTTGTTCTCCAACTATGGAGAAGGATCATTAGCAGTTGTCTAGGAGGGTTCACCTTCTTTCGATGTGCTAGAGAGAACTGTAAATCGATTTTCTTCCTCGGTGAGGTTCCCAGCAAGACGAGAACCACATGGAGTGGATCTAGAGGGCTTCGATACCTGTCCATTCTTAATAATGGCCTTTTAAGGTTCTGATGAGGGTTGGGGTTGTTATTGATTTGGTCCTTTACGCCCTTTTTCTTACCTCCATTAATCATTTTTCTCTCCTTGTTGTTCCTAAGTAGTTTTCATTTTAGGACACCCTCTAGCAAAGTGATCATGGCATACTTTGCATTTAAAGGGTAATTGGTCATAATCCACTTCTTGTACATGGGTCCAGTTGTCCATACAAATATTGATTGTCATTGGCAATCCTTTATCCAGATCCATCTCCACACATATCCACCCACATGAAAAAAAGACCATCTTTAGGTTCTGCAAAATTGATGTACTTTCCCAATGAGTTGTTGATCAACCTAAAGGTTGCATCATTTGAACAATGGAGAGGAAAATAGGGAAGTTTAACCCTAACATGGATTGTAGAGGGAACATTACATTCTCGATTGAAATTAAGGTTCCAATGATCCATTTATAGACCTTGGGATTTAGTGAAATACAAAACACTTCTAAAGATCAAATCATGATAAGGTTTTCTTTCAAAATAGAAAGTGAAAAAAACCCTTACCACAGAAGGATGAAACGACTTCCCCTAAGATGAGGGGCTTCCAATTCTTCCCAACCTAGGTCCAAACTGAGCAAGGGGAGGGCCATAACCCCATAAACTGACTAATCAAACCCCGATATGCAAGTTGGAGAGCTTTGATTCGAGCTTGGGTAGCTTTAAATGTCCACTTTCGAAATTTCATCAAATTTTTTCACAAAGCGAGAGGGGCCAAATTTCTGAAATTTCGGGCCATTTGAAACAAGAGAGTTAAACATCGTGATTTCCTTTGCAAAAGGGGATTTTGTGGCTGGTTCAGCCATGGCAGGATGCCCAACCTTGGGATTGTGAAACCCAAAACCAACTAATCAATTGAAGCTACTAGATCCAGGAAAGAAAAAGAAGAAAGCGAGGGAGCCAATGTAGAACCACACACAACAAGATTCGACAAAAAGCTCAGGGCCACAGACCCAAACTACATGGCACAATCAAATTCTCCATTCACAATGGTAACAACGAGAGTTTCTTAATTAGGACTAAACGGTGATCGAATATTTATTTACACAAACATCAAAATTATTTTCTTTATTAGCAAATTAGATAACCATAAACCTATCCTTTACATATCATAAAATACACTAATATATATCAATAAGATCTATAAAATACACTAATATATATCAATAAGATCTATTAAATGTGTGGGAAGTAGAAATCTCGAAGTGCACCAATTACATCAATAAATTTACTAACAATATTCTTCACAAAAAAAATCTATTAAATTTAATTTAATACCATATTAACATTTATGATTTATAAAATCTATTTTAGGAAGAAAAAATGATTAATTATTATATTCTACAAAGTTAATAAGAAGTGTAAAACATGTAACCTTACCTCCATGCGAAAAATATTCCAATGTTATTTGAATACTAATATTAACATTTATGAATTATCAAATCTATTTTAGGAAGAAAAAATTCATTAACTATTATATTCTACAAAGTTAATAAGAAGTGTAAAACATGTAACCTTACCTCCATGCGAAAAATACTCAAATGTTATTGCAAAGTATTCAAATATTATAAGAGCCTCCATAATTTCTTAAATGACATTTAAGATAGGCATTTGAAATATTCGAATATTACATAATATTTATGTGGGATAGTCCATAATTTGTTAAATAAAAATTAAAATACGTTACTAAGTATTTGAAAATAATTATTTAAAAAACATATTCAATAAAACAAAGAAAATTTATTAGTAATTAATCTTTTTTTTTTTTACAAGAACCGATATGGGTTTATATTAGAATTGTAGCTAAAATGCTTTTCATCGGTTACAATAATTCAGGCCAAGCCTATGAAATTTCTTCCACCAGATGATCAAAGGCCCCAAGATTTGGGTGCCAATGTTTCTTACTCGGAACTAGAGAATCTATTTCCATTATTTTCCCTATCTTATGGACACAAACAAACTAATTTAGTATAATGCAGTAAAACATGAGAACAAGATTATGGAATGGAGTCCCACTCCTTGACCCCATCTCTCAAGAGAGAGCCAGCTGCAAGAGGCACCACTCTATTGGCTTCCGAGTCAGCATCCTTATTGTTCTCCCTCAATACATGAAAGAAATTAACAGACATAAGAGATTTCACCAAAAGTCTGATTCTTGACACCACTCTAGCTAGTCTAAGATTAGCAGGAGGAGAATTCTCCACTATGACTTTAATAATGGACTAAGAATCTCCGATAACATTTACCTTTGTTAAACCAAGGGCCTTGACTTGCTTGAGACCTTGAAGAAGTGCCAAGGCTTCAGCTTGGATACTTGTGGAGTACCCTATTCCCCAAGCAAAGTTAGTCACAATTCTGCCTTCCTTGTTCTTTATAACTCCTCCTGCCCCTACCATACTGGGGTTTCCTTTCGCTGCCCCATCAAAGAACAAGGTATGGCTAGATTGCCTGGTGAGCCATTTTGATAGTTCATTCTCCTTCCCTCTGAATTGCCATTTTTTTTCCTTGTGATGTCTTATTTCTCAAGAGAAATGGAGATCTAATGAAGTGCCCCAATCTAAGTCCTGCTGACTCAGGTTCGAATCCGACAAATGCTCACCCAGACTTTCTTTCCATTGACTTTTTATCTTGATTATGATGAATTTCGGATTTTTCCCTTCATCTCTGAAAACTCTTCTATTTCTCTCAAGCCAAATTTTCCAACAAATAAATTTTGGCAAAGATAGCCAAGCAGCGCTAAAGCTTTCATTTTTTGGAACTATTTCTAGATAAAAATTTCGCCAAGTTGCAAATAAATCAGAGATAGAAATTGGCAAGATGAACACTCTTTTCCAGTGGCTCAAGAGATTCTACCAGATTTCTACTGAGTATTTGCATTCCAACATTAAATGGTGGGCATTCTCTTTGCTCTCACAACACAATTGGCATTGTGAGGGTCCATGGAATCCTTTCTTCTTTAACCTGTCCTCAGTAAGAATTCCTTTGTGGCATAACAGCCAGCAGAAAAAGTCCACCTTTGGCATGGTCTTGTAACTCCATAGACCCTTCCACACTGCAGGATCTAGTGGAACATGTGGATGCTCCTACAATGATTTATACCTCTATGCTACTATATATGTTCCAGGCTTAGCTCCCCAGCCACGGGCATCCTTCTTCCCTACATGCAGAGGTGCCTTCCCATTCAACAGTGTGAGTAGAGTGTCTCGATCATTGGTCAACTCAGCTGGCACGGGCGGTAGGTTCCAACACAGCCAAGTGTTGCCTATCCATGTCGAGACATCCCAAAGTGTAAAGAGCCCTGTGCCATCCAACCACGAACGCAGCTCTTGAAGGGATTCATTGCTCGACAGGGGAGGGTACATCATCATACCTTCATCCGAGAGACTGATTTCTTTTCGATTGTTAGGTATCCAAAATGTGTTGTTTTTAATTAAAGGAATTGCTTTGTGATAGAGTTTTGACAATTGTGATCCGATGGTGGGCAGGGAATTGTCCAAGCATATTTTCCGCGTCCCAGTAAAATACTTCCTCCATAATGCTCTTTGTGCCTAGCCTAGATGAGGACCAATGATTTTCCAAAAAATCTTGGCTCCCATGGTTGTGTTTTGAAGACTGAGATCCTTAAAGTTCATACCTCCTTCATTCAAGGGCTTACAGATTTTATCCCAGCTTACCAATGGGATTCTTCTTTCATTGTGATTGCCACCTTTCAAAAAGAATTTGTGAATTAAGGCTTCCGTTTTCCTAATGATGCTAGTTGGAGCTAGGATAATGAATAATGGGAAGATGGGTAGACTACTGAGTACGGATTTGATGAGAACTATTTTTCTGGCAAGATTTAGCCAAGTGAATCCCCAAGCTTGAAGTTTTGCCTTGAATTTGTCTAGCAGAGGGAACCAATCTTTGTTGTAGGCAAGTTTGTAGAAGATAGGAAGGCCTAGAGAGATAAAGGAAGTCCAATTGAGGGAGGCAAAGAAGCCTAAAGTTATAGAGATGGTGGTGAGGGTGTTGGCAAAGATATTCTAACAGAAAACATTGCATTTCCCTTTGTTTAAAATGTTGCCTGTAGCTTCATAATATCCATCTAGTACTTCCTTGAACCTTAAGGCGGATCAGGTGGAGGCATCCCCTAGCAAGAGAGTATCATCAGAAAACAAAGCATGGTTTACATTTTTAACCCCTCTGGCAATGTTGAGCCCCAGGATCTCTTGATCAACCAGCTTCTGATCTAAATAGAAGCTTAGGACAGAAACATGGAGGACAAAAAGAAGCGAGGAAAGGTGACAACCCTGCCTAAGTCCTCTTAATGCTTTGAAAAATTCTGTTGCTCTCCCATTCACCAAGGGAGCGATCCAAGGATCGGAAATACAAGCTCGAATCCAATTGATAAAATTCATTCCAAAGCCAAATTTTTGCATGACTTCCCAAAGAAAACTAAGTCTGACTCGATCAAAAGCATTTGCCAAGTCTAGTTTGATTACCATACCTTTCTCTTTGCATTGTAGGCTTGAATGAATCACCTCTTGAATAGGATGAAGTTGTCCGCAATCTGTCTCCCTTGAACAAACCCACCTTGATTCTCCGGAATAATGGCTGGGAGGATACCTTTTAGCCTATTGGCGATCACCTTTGTGATTAATTTATATCCAATGTTTCAAAGAGAGATGGGACGGAACCTATTGAAAGCCTTAGCGCCCTTTTCCTTGGGGATGAGGGCAAGGAAGGCAGAATTGGTGTTGCCCCCTATTTTTTGGCAATTTTGATATTTCAAGATCATTTTGTAGAGGTATTTTTCCACAATTTGCCAATAGGATTAGAGGAATCTTGTGGTGAAGCCATTTGGGCCTAGGGCTTTGTCGAGCTCCATGTCGAAGAGAGCATCTTTTATTTCTTTTATAGTGCTCTTTGCTTCAAGATGTTGATTCATTGTGGGGGAGATCTTAGTAGGGACCACCCCCAATAACTTGGAGTTTGGGTCCGTCACTCCTTCTTCACTATAAAGTTTTTTAAAGTGAGTGAAAGTTGCTTTCTTGATGCTCTCGAAATCCTTGTGGATAGAGTTCCCTTCCTTAATGTCTGCAATAGAGTTGAAGCTCTTTCTAGCTTGGGCTTGTTTCTGTAAGAAGGTAGAATTTTTGTCTCCCACTTTAAGCCATATAATCCGAGACTTTTGTCTCCAATATTCTTCCTCCAAAGGGCAAGATTTATGGAAATTTTGTTGAAGATCGGCCTCCTTATCTAATACATCTCCAGTGATTTGTGCGTCTTCATTTTGGGCATGATGTTGATCGAGTCTGTCTTGGGCCAATTTTCTCTCTATTGCAGGGTTGGGGAGGGATTTGGCCCATGATTTTGGGACAGCTTTTAGTTTTCTAAGCCTTTCCTCCCAGATGTAGAAAGGGGAGCCCTTCACCAGCATTTTCCAACAATCTTGAACCAAGTTCAGAAACTCAGGATTCTTGACCCAAAGTGGACTAAATCTAAAAGGAATAGGGCCAAGATCATTATGATCCAACATCTCAAGCTTAATAGGCTTGTGATCTGAAATGTTGCAAGGGGGGATGTGCATTCTAGACTCGAGACAGCAAAGGAAAGGAACTCTGCACCAGAAATCTATCAAGTCTTGCAGCAATGTGGTCGGGGCCTATTCTTTCGTTAGACCAAATGTACTTACCATTGGAAGGAGAGATGTCGAGCAGATCCCAGTCCTGCATGAAATCCTCCACCCACTCCCTTTTTGGATCCCTTATGATACTGCGTCCTCGCTTTTCCTCTGCATGCGAGGTGAGATTTAGATCTCCAGCAACTTTGATGTTTTCCAAATTCTCTGATTCCAATAGTTGCTCGATGGAGTCCCAACAGGCCATGGAGTCCCCACGGGCCCTTTTCTCCCCTGCATTTACTAGGACATAAACATTGAAGAGAAAAAATACCTCCCTCGAGTCCACATGTTGTAGCTTCAGAAACAACCGATGGGTATTAAGGATCTCTGTAACCAACAAATACTTGGATTTATTCTAGAGAGAGCCCAACCCCCTAGAGGCTCCCAGTGTTGAGACGGTTTGACCTCTACCTTCCTTCCAAATTTTTTTTACTGACTTGGAGAAACTCATTGTCCTCCCTTTTTTTCTCCTGAATTAGAAGAGTATCTGGGGCTTTTATTTTTATAAGACTTCTCATTATTTCTTCTTTCACTCTACTCCCCATTCCTCTGCAATTCCAGGAGACTCTCTTCATCATTTATTTTTATATTGATGGGCCCCCTTGGAACCCTATGCCTAATTTCTTGTCACCTTCAGATTTTTACCAAGGAGTTTCTCCAGAGTGGGCTAACTACCTTGAAGCTTGTCTTTGTAGGTTTCTTGTTCTCTCTTTTCTCTAGCAGATTGGCAGCCCTGTGATGATCTTCTAACCAATGTTTGTGAATCTCCTATTTCCCCTTCCTCCTCTGATTCCTCCGAGACGTGTTCCTCCTTGTTGGCTTCTGCTTGTTTTTCCTTATGTCTTTCAGTAACACTTTCTCCTAGCCTTGATCCTGTTGAGGTCCCTTTATCTTGAGTTTTATCTTGCATTTCCTCTTCCTGTGGAACCTCTTCTACAGAGCTTAAGATCTCATACCTTTTTTCTTGTCTTTTCTGTGGAGGTCCATTTTGGGCAATGGCTGGCTGAGGGCCTTGGCCGTTTGGGGCCCCAGTTTTCTTGTGAGAGGTCTTTGTCCACTTGATTCCAACTACCCTCCTTCCCTTTCTTTGTTTCTCCTTTGTTCGGGTACCCTCTAGCAAAATGGTCATAGATGTGGCATTTGCGGCACTTGAATGGGAGCTGCTCATAATCCAACTTTTGCACATGTGTCCAGTTGCCAACATTTATTTTAATGGCCTTCGGAAGTCCCATCTCTAAGTTGACCTCAACACATATCCGAGCAGTCATACCGGTCCTTGTTGTTTGCCTTGTCAATGAATTTTCCCAAGGCATTGCCTATGTGCTTGAGGGAATTCCAGTTCCAACATTGCACTGGGAGGTTCAGGAGCCAAACCCAGACAGGGACTGCCATCAGAACATCCACGGCAGGATCGAAGTTTGGGGTCCATTTGTTGAGGTAGAGGCCATTGGGTCCCATGAAATAGGGACCATTCCTGAAAATCAAGTCTTTATCCTCCTTTGTGTTGAATTCAAACAGGAAATAGCCTCTTCCCAGGAAGTATGAAGTTACGTTGCTCTTGATCGGCGGGATCCAGTTCTTGACAACCCAGATCTCCATCAATTTTGGAGACGACCAAAGGCCCGTGAACTAGCCCACCAGGGCTCGATCTGCCAGGGACAAGGCAACTTGGATCAAGCCCTTAGGAGGAAGGGTGACCTCTGGTACATACTCAAGCTTTTTGACAAACTTGGCGGCTTCTGACTTCTTCTTCTTCTTAGGCAAAGAAGCTAGCAGAGAGTTGAACGCAGCTTCCGCGGTGGGGGGAGGAGGCAGCGAAGGAGAAAGAGGTGATCCATGGGTCTCCATGATCTTGAGGCCTGCATAGCAAGCAGATCTGATCAAAGACTGCTACTAGCCCTAGCTGTGCTTTGACAAGCAGCGAGGAGACACTGCATCTCACAGCCGAAGAGGGAATCACTAGCAGGATCGGATCAGAGCATGTTCAGAAACGGTGCTGAGGGGCGTGAGGCCCAAGTTGTGAGTAGGATCAGCCAAGGAAGCTACATCCTTAATTGCACGCAGAGCAGCGATAACGCAGCGACTTGGAGGCACATCGAAAAAAAACTTCTATCACCCCACAATTGTTAGATCTATTAGTAATTAATCTTACTATATAACTTTTGTGTAGTTTTGCCCTAACTTTTTTCTATAAATAAAATTTTCCTAAAATTTTTTAAATCTCTTTATTAAAGATAAATTATATTAATTTTTATATTCCACAAAGTTGATAAAAATGTGATACATCTAAGCTTTTATGATTTATTAAATAAAATATAACATAACTTATGACAACATAATATTTTATCACAGATAAAATTAATTAATTTAAAATATATTTAAATAAACAAAAATTACTCAATAAGTAATCTCTATCTTCATTTAAATTTATAATTAATTTATTTTGGTGATAACATTTTGCTATGATTAATGTTACGCAAATAATCAACTCATATACATACATTCAGTTTTAAAATAATAATTAAATATACCAATAAATATCCATTTCAATAGACGATGCAATCGCAAAGCCAACGCCGATGGACCATATACACGTCTAAAAACGATTGTTTGGTACGTTCTTCCTTGTTTTTCAAAGTTATTATAAAAATAACTTTATTTTTATAATAAGATTATTTTTTAAGAGTTACTATAAAAATATATTTTCACTTGTTTTTTATTTTTTAATTAAAAAACAAAATATTTTATTAGAACTTAAAATGTGATTTGTTTTTTAATCACATTATCTTTAGCAGATGTTATTTCTCAATTAATAATTTCTCTCAATGTGTTTACACCATTTTATTATCTACTTTATATGTTAGTGTTGAAAATGCATTATTTTGGATGGTAGGGTCACTGATTTCAATCTTCCTCCTCATGGTTTTTAAATAAACATCATTGAATATGAAAGCATATGCCCTAATGTATGATTATAACTCATAACTTTTAATTAAGATGGTGTTTTCATTTATAATAGTGAATTAACATGTATAAGTTATTATGCTTTTTCAATTGGCAATATTAAAAGTTTTGGGTAGCGCCTAAAGCTTCAGTCATAATTGGTCTTAGTAGGTCACAAAACTTTTTAGATTGAAATATAACAAGGGTTAACAATATGGAAGTGGTAGTTCTAGGGTTCAATCTTTTTCTTTTTCTCACATTCTTATGATAAATAAATATTGATTAATGTCGATAGTTAGTTGAAGTGGTTTAGTTTACTTTTGAGGATTGTATGATTGTATAATAATTTGATATTGCTAACCACTCTTTTGGTGTTCTTGGCGTTATTACTTACCTCAAGGATATTGAGGAAACAATGTTTTAAGTCTGTAATGAAAGTGACCTAATGGAATATTTCAAATTTAAGTGACTCAAACCTATTTTTTGCAAAATATTGACGTCAATTATTAAAGTAGATATTTTTTGTTTGTAATAAGTTAATTATAGGGCTTTCATTGAGTATGACCATTTTGTAATATGGTTACAAGCCAAGAGTGTTTTTTCTAATCATACTAAAGGAAATGATGGTATTGCTAACTTGATCTCACCTCAGCTTGTTATATTTATAGTTGAGTGGGGAACCCAACTTATTAAAAAAAGTAGTTTGGGTTTGTACTCAATGTGGACAATCAACTCTTGTATTTGCCCAACATCAATGCCTTTGATGATGTTGAGAAAATAGACGCTTTCATTGTTAGTTGGACAATGTATTTTTTGATACCTGGTAGCTACATTAGGGGGATTCCAATACGGTAGAACAAGGAGAAGATAAAGAGGGGGAACTTCTTCTCTAATTTCCATGTGGGAAGAAATAATTTTGGTTCATTGTTAAGGCGAGTCAGTGATGCCTAAATCGTTGTTTGGTGAGTTGATGTGGGTAGTTTGTGATACATTCTATGTGTTTGATGGTTGGATGAGGTAAGAAGGGTGAGAAGATGAGAGTGATTCAATGACAATGTCAACATTGCTGTCTAGCGAGAAGGTGAGAGCTAAGTGGTTGGTATTGTTGGAAGAATTGGTGAATTGGTTAGTAGCCTCATGAATGCAGTGGGAGCAGTGAGATGATGAATGTGAGTCGATGAAGACTGTCATTGTCTGGTGAGTTAATGTGAGTAGTTTGCAATATATCATGTAATGTGTCGCTGAGAGATGGATTGGAGTAAGGGTAATGCAAAGATAGTCATTTTAAATCCTGATAGGTAATGCAACTATAATCATGGATAGAAAGGAATACGATAAAAAAAAGAAGAAAAGCATCTAAACCAAAGTGGTTGCTATAAACTTATTGATAAAGACCCTGGCAGTAAATTTGTTCGTGAAGTCGCTAAGAAAATCAAAGAATCATCTCTTGACGTAATCACTAAAAAGAAGATCACCTCCAGTAGATCAATCACTCCACGAATAGATGGTGCTCCTAAAATTCATTAATTTGGCATTCCTTTAAGACCTATAGTAAACACCATATGTTCTCCTACCTATCTGCTAGCCCAATACCTAGCCAAAAAACTCCAACCCTTATCTAGAAACACTTACTCATACATAAAATATTCCACATTATTTATACAATGGATAAAAAAAACCTAAAAATGAATAATTAAGACCTCATGATGAGCTTAACATTGTATCACTTTACACAATGATTCCTATAGATGAAGCTATCAATGTCATGAGGACAATTATTGATGAACAAATTGTAGATTTTTTAAAACTTTTCCTTAAATCTTCATATTTCATTTTTAAAGGTAAAATTTATGATCAAACCCATGGTGTAGCTATGGGCTCTGCTTTATCATCTATAATAGCCAATATCTATATGGAACACTTTGAACAAATAGCCCTTAACTCCTTTCCTTACACTCCTCAAGAATGGAAAGTATTTGTTGATGATGTATTTGCTAAATCGAGTAATGGGAAAGATAGGTTGGATAAATTCCTTGCTCACATTAACAACCTCTCGGAACACACAAAATTCACTATTGAAATTGAAAAAGATAATCAAATCCCCTTTTTTGATATCCTTCTAACCAAGAAAAATGGAAAATTAGGTTTCCAAGTTTTTAGAAAAAAACAGACACCAAAAAATACCTACACGCAAACTCTGATCACCATCCTAAACAAAAATCTGGTATCATAAAAACCCTAACCACTAGAGCATCCAGAAACCTGAGTCTGAACACCTAAATCATGAACTTAATCATCTTCGCAAGGTCTTTGAACAAAATGGATACAACAAAAACGCCATCAACCAAACCATCCTCCAAACCCTAAATAGAAGAAATTCGAAAATATCCATGGACATTCTAAAAATATCCCTTCCATATATAAAAGGTAGCACTGATAAATTTTTAAAAATTTTAAACAAACATAATATCAATGTGGTCTTCACCCCCCTCAACACCATTAGAAAATTAATTGACTCTGTTAAAGACCTTATAAACCCTAACCAACAAAAGGTGTATACATAGTCCCTTGTTTGTGCGGAAAAGAATACATAGGAGAAATTGGTAAATCTCTCAACATTAGACTTAAAGAACATGCTGCCGATATATTAAGAGATAGAGCCACAAAATGTTCCCTAGAAGAACACGCTTGCTCATCCTCACATGACATTTGTATAGAAGAAACCAAACTCATAAAAAAGGAAGACCATTATTTAAAAAGAAAAATTAAGTTAGCCATAGAAATTGAAAAAAGAAAAAATAACATGAACCATGATGATGGTTTAAAACTAAGCAATACATGGAAGCCTTTATTAAAAACTATTCACAAGAACAAATAAATTAATCTTCCCAATAAATTATAAGACAAATATATGAGAACTATATTAAAATGTTTAGATAAGAATGTATATATAAAACATATACATATATATATAGTAAAAAAAAATATTATGATAATATAATAATTAACCTAACAGACCAAGATTATTCCCCATTAATAATATACCCCACTTATATATATAGATTGATCTTCTCAAGACATATGACACCCCCCTGATGATGGGCACACTTAGGAGTTTGAACATTGAGTTTTAAAACTCTATAACAGGTCATTCCACACACCTATTTCGATATATCCTTTCCCAACACCAATTTGGCTCTTCCTTAATACAAATTCACACACTTCCTTTTTTTCTTAAAAACCCTATTTTGTAGTCCTAAGCTCTATCCACTTTTATCAGCTACACCAGTGAGCTAATTCACAATTAAATTCTTTCCATAACTCCTATATCCATTCTCCCTTTTCTCCATAGTAGTCTAATTATAAAATTTCTTCATAAAATACTTCCTCTCTAGGAAAAATTGTCTTCTAAATAGCTACTTGAGTTTTCAATAAACTTGAGTTTCAATTTTTGAGGTGTTTTGAGTTTGTTTTTCAACACCTAAATATTGATGTCATTATTTTTTTAATTACATAAATTCAAACTTGATTAGTACGCTTCTCCTCATTAGGAGATCAAACCTTACCTACCTTGAAGGTTGGTGTATCATCCTTCCCATCTAACACAATCTTCTTGGTAGCTTTTACAATGTCCTTAAATGATGTGATGTCCCATTTGTTCCATACCTTAAGTCTATTGTTCTTTGTTTTTTCATTGTAAAAAAAATATATAAGATGTCATTAAATTGGGTAAGAAACCTTGATCCCAATAATTATCCATCAATACTTGTCTAATTATACTTTTGGCCTTACAAACTAAACCTATGTCCAGGACCTCAACTCTAACAAACATCACTTCATCAATCTTTTTCTCACTTAGTATTCAAAATATAGAGAATCCTTTCATTTCTCTTAAATATTCCAAATAATCCACTACTTTATCTTCCTTTCTAGCTTTCATGATTTTCCTTAACCAACAATAACACAAAATTATATCTCCACATTTACATATATATAATTATAATTATAATGGGTTAACTTCTTCCCCTAAACTAATATTATCTATTTCATTCACTATAATCCGTTTTTCCATACACCAATACAAAAAATAAATTAAAGATAAATTTGGGTTTTTGTACATTGTGGAAAGTGCGCATATAAAAGCCATCGTAAAAGAAACAAACAAACCGTCCCATTAAGGGAGCCATCGTTTCTTCCCTTTCCAATATGAAATTTGTACGCCAAAGGTTTGGATGTTTGCATTGTGCATTTTTTTTCCCCTCTCTTTATAAGTCTTGCAAAGCATGATTCTACAAATAGATTTTTTTAAGGCATGATTCTACAAATAGATTTTTTCACGGCATGATTCGACACATAGATTCTTTTATGGATTATTATTAATTTAGATAGATTTTTTTAAGACATGATTTTACAAATAGATTTTTTTTTATGCATTATTATTAATTTAGTATTGATTAATGTAATTTCTAATATTTAATTTTGTAAAATAAATATTTATTTTTGAATATTATTAAAAAAATAATTTTCAAACATTAACGTAAAAGTCATATTTCAAACATTAATGTAAAAGTTATATTGTATCTTTTGCACATTATAATGCCATGTGGATAAAAACTTCACATATTTTATGTTGTAATTAATGGATATGGTTGTAATATTTATGCATGATTTTTAGATATTTGTGTAGCGATTTTTTATTCTTAGGCTTTGCAATAAAACCATCCAAAAATAAAATCCTTGAAAATAGCTTATACTTAGGTAAATAAAATAGTTATCATTAGTTACTTCTCACCATAATTTAAGCAAATATTTACATAAAAATGGATGAGAATAAGATGTACATAAATATACTTACCATGAGTTACTTTCCACCAATATTTATGTTTTTCTCATCTGTAAGAGTAAAACCGTAAATGTTTAGACTTACTAATGATTGCTACCCACCAAAATTTATGCAAGTCCTTGTGCCTTAGCAAGCAATTAATTTATCCACTTCACATCTCAATATATTAATTCATGCCAAAGAAAAACTATAGGTTTGGATTTTCCTTTCTAATTGAGTGGCAAGAATAAGTTGCATGTAGCACTTGTTTATCTATTAATAGTTATATTACTTACCCATTAGTTTGTGTAATGAAGGTATCTTCTTTTTTCTATTTTTGGTGCATAGAATTTATTTATTTATTTTTCTGTGTCCACTAAATATTTGTACCAAGTAGATCCACTCAAATAGATCACTTCCTATCCACCAATATTTTTTTTGCTATGTCCAAGGAATATTTGTACTAAGTAGATCCACTCAAATGAATCACTTCTTGACCCTCAAAGTGTCAAGAGAATTGAACCCATAACATCTCAATCAAAAAGATATTTTAACAAGAATCAACCAATTAAACTAACCTTCAAAATTTTTAATACATAAAAATTAAAATTCTTAATACTAAAAATTCAATTAATTATTATCCTTTACCTTTAAAAAAATATTTATATAAATAATTTTTTAATAGTTCTATTGATACATATAAATATCTTAGTTACAAAACCCTTATCATTAATAAATGGAAAGCAAAAATCATGTAACATTTTAGTTATGAAATCCCTTCATCTAACTTATCATTCTCATGTTTTTATTACGTTTATCTCATATATCTATTTGTTATAATAACATGGTTTTCCATTAAATGTTGCGTTGCATGTGTTCCTTGCAAATATATGTACCAAACATCACTGCGATTATTTGGTATATTTTATGGTTATATATATATCTATATCTTTTGTTAATTAATAAATTGAATATTTAAATTGAATTAATAATTGTTTTTAGTGAATTGATTCTTAACTTAGATATTGGTTTGAACGACATATCATAACAACTTGATTCAATGTACGTAAAATTTATTAAACGTTTATATATATATATATATATATTTAATTATCGTTGTTTAGATTGAATAAGATGATATAATCCATAGATTTTGAACAATGATTTAAACGATAAGAATATGTTACTTTTAACATGTTTAGGAAAATTGCCAAATATCTTACTCTTAAACTTTAATTAAATGTTTGATACCATGAATATGGCATTCCAACTACTTATTGAGGCCAAACTATAATCACTAACATCTTTCATCATTTCTTTTTAGTTATTCAACTCATCATTGAGGCCAAACTATAAGCAATAACACCTTTCATCATCTTTCATCATTTCTTTTTAGTTTTCAACTCATTCTTTATTAGGGATTTAATCAATACACTCAACCATAAATGTGATAAATGGCTTAAATGAATGCTTTGAGCGACCTTCAAAGATGGGGAAGGGTGAAAACATAAAGTTTATTAATTGTTATATATATGGCATTATGGAATGACATTTTAATTTGACATAAAGTTAAAGATATTTGTTTTTATTATTTGAATTCATATGTTACATTAATGGGATGGACATAACATAAAGCTCATTCTAGTTCTATTGAGTATAAAATGGTTTATTTATTGGCACATTGATATGTGAATAATGAGTATCATTTACATTTTTGCATTAACAGGGTGTAGTTATTTATTATTATTATTGGGTATTGGTTTATTTACCATAAGTAATAAACCAAGTTTAAAAAAAAAATGTCTTTCAAGTTCCAAAAAACTTTTAGTTAACTCTTCAAATCAACTAAAGATAAAAACACTCTATGTTAAATCCCATAGTCTATGAGATCCACCGCTCATGTGGAGGCACTTCAATGCATACTTCCATCCAAATCCTATGCACTTTTCCTCAAAGACCAATGGATGCAGTTCTAGATTAAGACATTAGCACAACATGGGTCCATGCCATTCCAGGACTACAAGTAGTTCATTGAGTTGTGCGATAAGAGTAGCATTGAAGAAAAAGCCAAATTAGTTGAATTCTACCTGCACAACCTCACCTTAACAGACATGAATGTTTGGGATCCTAATGCAAAGTTGGGAGACTTGTAGCTGAGCCAAGGAGGTGAAGAGAGTATTAGTAAAAGAAGAAGGTATAAGGGCAGAGAAGATAAGTTCCATGGTTGTAATAAATAATCACAACATAATTTATAATTATGCTAAGCTTGCACCTAGAGACCTTGCCACCCAAGAGCAGGCCATCTCCCACTTTGAGGACAATCTCAAGTTGTTGGGGACATAGAGCCAACAAGCATGTCAGAGAAGATGGAATACCCTGCCACATAGTCTCCAAATTAAGGACTATCAGTCTCCTGAGATATTGAGGAATGCATTGTATATAACACCTCTATACAAGAAGGCCATGCAAAGATTGAATATCAACTAGATTGGACATAAGCTCAGTCCACCTTTGTTGTTGGGTTTACAGGAAGGAAGGAAGGAAGAAGAGGAAAGGAAGTAGTGGGAAGACATAGAGAAAAATGCAGGATTCTATCCTCAGGAAGACACACCTTGTACAAAATCTTGGGATGTCAGAGAGGCCACCAAGGCCATGAAGGACATGTACATATATGACTAGGTTTCTAAAAGGATGAGCAATAGTTTCAGTAGGGGGTGATAATGAGGCTCATCAATAGGTATATTATATGGGTCACAATTCCATCCTCCAATTTATTAAATTATCTTTTTCTCACATTTATCTACAAATTTTCTTAGATTATGCTTAGTGTTAGGAGTAAAGATGTGTTACTATGTCATGTGGCCTAATGTGTGTTAAATGAAGGAATTGGAGCAATTTTGAGTTGATTTGAGTGTAGGAACTCAGAGTAGACAAGCAATATAGATTCTATGAGATGGTCCACCTCCTTAACTCCTCCAATTAGTGGAAGATCCCCCACTCTATCTCATCAACTCAGTGTCATTGGTAGCCAATCAGGCCAAGTTCATTGATAGCCAAGCTAGTGAAAGTCAAGGAAGAGTTAGAATCACCTATTCTCGAGTTAGGGACCCAAATATCCCTATTTTCTAGGGAGTTGTTGGTGGATCCACTTTTGTATAAATAAACAAGCTAAGGGACTCATTAGGATTCAATGTTTTATTGTAGCCAAGAGGCCATTAAGTCGAAGCACATTTTACTATTAATTTTATGATGTATTTGACACTTTTTGAATGATAATGGGAGATTTTGTTTTGATCCAGCACTGAGTTGACTTAGAGGGTTTAAACGCTTGGGTTAGGGCCCAATCCTAGCAACCGAAGTTCATCTCTTGTATCTATATTCTTAGTCTAGAATGTTGATTAATTGCTGCAGTTTATTCATGTTTCTTTTAGCTTAGAAGATCGATTAAGTTGTTGCTTATTCATGCTTCAATTAGCTAAGAGGGTAAATTAGTTGTTGTAGTTCAGTGTAGTAAAATACATCAAAAATCCTGTGACAATGACCCCTATATCATCTCCCTCATGGGATTATGATTAGAGGACACCACTCTCATAGCCCAAAAATAGAGTTTGATTTCTTGTTCATTGTATAAATCAAGTTTCAACATTAGTTAGATCGTTGTTTATGATTTCATGAAACGATTTACATTTATTATTTTTCTTCTCATGATTTTTGTAGCTTAGAAGGTAGTCCATCTCATAGATCATGTTCTTAGCAGTAATTAGATAAGCTTTTCCAAATTCAAATCATCTTTTCCACATTGACATGTAATAATTTGCAAATGAAAAGAGAAACAAGTGCAGGTGTTATTGAAGGGTTATTGATATGCAGGAAACAACTCCTTTCACCAACTCCATTTAAGCCTTCTCCACCTTCTGTTAATGCATGCAAATCCATGTTCTAGACCTCTATTTTTCAGGTCAATGTGAACAAGCTATCTTAGGCACCATCCGGCCTTCTTGAAGTACTGGGCTTGGCTAAGGGTGATGATCACCTTCCCCACACTTTCCACAGCTTTCATACACCCTTCCAACACTTCATCTCACCATTCTTACCCTCCAAAACCTCTCGACCAACTTCATGTAGCAGTACAGGACATCCTATAGCTCACCTGTAGCAGCCTGTTTTGACCTGTAATGATAGCCTAGCCTATTTTAGGAGTAGTTTCACCCCTCAGCTTGGACTCCATGACCATAAGTGCCACGTAGACTAGTCCTTTCACTCCTTTTCCTTTCTGCAAGATTATACAACATTAGTTCTTTCATTCTCAAATTTAGAAAACTTTATGCGCTCTGCAAGTGTGAATTAGATAGTTAATGCATGCATTTTTGAATTATTAAATGGTAGAATAATCTTATGTTTTCAAGCAACCTTGATACCTAGAAGATTGAGTGCAATTTAGCATGATTTCCTTTGTGCAGCCTAGCATAAGATTGTGTCCTTTTATGGCATTTACAAGTTGGCAGATTTCATTTTTTGAGTTGGAAAGCATTTACCTTCTCTACACTAGGAATAGCCTTTACATTTTGCTTTCAATAGTTAGACTCCTTTCAGTTCAAGAGAGGAACAGTTTGGAACCCTAATGATCAAGTGACTTAGTTGAGGGTGGCATGAGTAGAATGATGCATCTACTGTGTATATAGCACTGGCATCTCTAAGTTTGTACGAAACCATGGGTTGATAAAGTAAAGTTGAAGAGCCTCTAGAAGTTGAAACACTCTTGGTGCAATACCAGGGCTCACCACAATGCATGACATGGTATTGTTGGATGAGTCTCTTCTAGTTATATATCTTGTGATGATTTCAATTATTGATCTTCATCATCTTCGAAGTCTATGTAGAATAATTTATTATCACCACATTATATCCCTTATTTTACTTGCTATCACAATTGAAACATAGTCCTTTTGTTCTTCTTTCTTCCATTTGTTGATGTGCCAACCTTGTTGGTTGAGTGAAGTTAGGAGAGGGAGCATGATGTTCTCTATAATTATTGATGACCAATTTTCTAGTAGCCATATTTTTGCACTCAACTTTCCTTGCTAGATTGATACCATGGTATATGGATTTAGGTTCAAAGAGACACACCCCATGTTTGATCCTTTCCTTTAAAGTTCCCATAAAGAGGTATAACAAATTATTATCTGAAATTTTATTTACCCTAGGACTCAACTTTTTGAATTCTTGATTATGCTCTATAATTATACCTTTTCTTTTCAAATATTTACCAATTTATTAAAGGATGTATTTGTCTTAATATCCCCATAACATGGTATCAATTTCTCTATAAAAATGGACCAAGTTATAACAAAATCCTTTTTATTTTCACAAATCCATTGATACCATACATGTTGGTTTTATTATAAAAAAGGATGCAATATTTACCTTTTGTAAGGATGCCACTTGATGTATATCAAAATATTTCTACATCTACAATATCCATGCTATAGGATTGTTATCATGAAACTTCCTCATATCGATCTTTGGAATGTAATAGTTCCTTGGTATTGACTTGAAACCTTGATGATGTGAATCTTGGATTGAAAAACCACGATTATGGTTCTTTGATTCAATATTTGTTCTCTCCAATTGCTATAAAATACTCCTCATATGTGATTGAATCTCAAAACCATGCTTCTCCTTATGTTCATGATTTCCTTGGATCTTGATATCCTTTTTCGGGAGATCCTTTAATAGAACAGTTTAATTCTTTTATATTCTTTTATATTAATTTATTATTCATTTTGTTAGTTCGTCAGCCCATTTTAGGAAATTTTATTAAAACTTCAAATTCTCTACACTCACTATTTATTTACCTATGTTCGCTTCACTTTCACTCATGTCTTGAGGATGGATCTGGATAGAGGTTTCGAAATGTCGACTCAAATCCGTGAATTTATGGATAT
The DNA here is from genome assembly GCA_000404065.3 of Pinus taeda. Classification (NCBI taxonomy): domain Eukaryota; kingdom Viridiplantae; phylum Streptophyta; class Pinopsida; order Pinales; family Pinaceae; genus Pinus; species Pinus taeda. The sequence goes on along the minus strand of APFE030107508.1, from coordinate 145,486 downwards.
TCCTCCATGTATTAGAATGGTTTGTAATTATTTTATGGATTTTTGTATTTATTCCTTATTTTCATTCATCATCTTTTCCATATCATCCATCATTTCTTCCTTATTGTCATTCATATTCTTTTCATTTCATACATAATTTCTCTTTTAAGGTTTTCTTGGGAACCTAATAAATCCATTCTTTTCAACATACAACCACCCATTTCATTAAATTTATTCTCTAAATGGGAGAATATAAATTCTAAGTTTTCACTTTCTTTATAAGTCTTTAATGATCCTTCACGAGTTTAATCGTTGTAGTAGTCTTTGGATATTTCTTTGGAGCCAAGTGAGAAAATAATAATAGTACTCCTATTTATCACAAGTTCCGGCCACCCAAAAAAATGTATCTTCTAATAAAAATTTATGCTACTTGTAAGTCACATAGCTTTAGAACCTTGGAGAATATCTAAATGACTAACCTTCTTCTTGATGTATCTCTAAAATTTGAGCCCTTTTGAATATATAATTTTATTTTGTAGCATATTTATATGTATTCAAGCTTCTATGATCCATAATGAATCAAGCAAAGTCTTTCAGTAGAAATCACATAAGAGATTTTTTTTTTTTTTTGGCCGACGTGTTTCGAACCAATAAGTGTGGTTCATTGTGAGTACCAGATGAAGAGGCAGACCATGGCAAAGGCCATGGTCTTCCTCTTCATCTAGTCCTGATGATGAACCACACTTGTTGGTACGAAATGCGTCGAGAAAAATATTATCTTATGTGATTTCTACCAAAAGACTTTGCTTAAAACCTTTATATGTCTTCTATGCAATTCCACATGTTTGACTAGAATTTTATGTGTCAAGTGAAAGTTAGGGTAACTTTCCAAAAGTTGTTTATTATTTCCCTCTTCCTAAGAGAAAACTTGTATAGGGTGCCATGTGTCCATTTTTTCAAATTTTATAATGAAAGTTTTACCTAAGGTACCTCTATACGTCTCCTAAGATCTCTAAAAATTTCTCAGTCTGAAAAGTCCCAAAATAATTATAGCAAAAATACCAAACTAACTTATTTGAAATTGATTTAAGGACCATTCAGAAACCATCACTTCCACAGGGCATATCTTTGAAATTATAGTGAACCAAGGTCTACATTTTTTACTACAACCATCAATATATATATCTCCTATGTTTTCTCAAAATTTCACAATCTAAAACATACTTGAAAATAAGTTATAATGAAATGCCAAACTAACATGTTTGAAATTGATTTTGGAAGCATTCACGAATCCTAAATTGCTTAGAGAAAATATTTGAAAATATAGTGAACCAAAGTCCAAAAGGTTTATCACAGTTACCTAGTGATTTCCCCTGAGAATTTCATGGTTTGAAACATCTTTGAAAAAAATTATAGTGAAAATTTGAAACTAACATGTTTGAAACTGATTTTAGGATCATTTAGGAACTCTAACTTCCTCAAATCATATTTCCAAAAGTGTAGCAAACCAAGATACAAAATGTTTACTAGATGTTCCCCTAGATTCCCCCTCAATATGATCCAAATTTCACCATCCAAAGCATCACAAAAAACTTGTTATAGAGAAATTCCAAGTTGACATATTTGAAGCAGTAAAAGCCTTATGATCATAATCTCTTATACCAAAAGATATGAATCTTGCACCTTAAAAATGATAAGAAACCAATATTTAGAGTAATTTTCGAGGGAGAAACCACCTTTTACAATGAATAAAATGCATAAGACAATATTTTATGACCCTAAGGCTAGGTCTGCTTGGTATATAGGAGACAAATGGTACAATTATAAAAAAAAATGGGACCATGAAAGTTTATAGCCTACATAACAATATAAGAATAGAAATGTAAAAACTCAATATAAGGCTTAACAAGGGGTTTTAGGGTAAACATGGGGCTTATATAGGGCTTAACAATTGCAACACCAATTGATTAGGTATTCATAAGGAATTCACTAAGCATTACAAAATGGTTTTTCAAACTTGAGGCATTGTGTAAGAGAGATGGGGGACACATATACATGTTTATATGTGATGTTGTGCATGGTTTATAAAGAATAAAAGTGGACATATGAACATTCTCTTATGATTGATGCTACGGAATCTAACCTTGGTGGATACCATTGTGGATTTTATATGACCACTTGGGAGTTATTCATGCTCAACCTTCTCCCAATATATAAAAAATCTCTTAGTAAATTGATCTCTTGGAGAAAGAATCAACTAAAGTATCATCAAGTTCATTCATGAGGAAAGAGACCTAGATTTGATTACTAGGTAGAAGCCCATCACTTTTTTAAACACATATTTAAAAATTTGGCCAAGGTGCTCACTGTGTGTATCAATCATGTTCCACCCAAACAAACATGGTTTATTTATGAGTGTTATATTCTTGAAAATTTCATCATGCTTTGGGAAAGCATTTAATGGGCCCATCCCATGATTCTTTTTCAAAATTATTCTACTATAAAAATTCCCTACAATATCTCTCTCTTATACTTTTTTTTATCAAATTTATATAGGTATCCTTTCCCAACACCAATTTGGCTCTTCCCTAGTGAAAATTGGATCACTTCCTTTTTTTATTTCAAACCCTTACCTATAGTCCTAAACTCCATCTACCTTTTTAATTACACTGTTGAACTCATTAAAAATTAAAAACCTCTCAATAACCCCCATATCTATTGATTTGTAAATTATCGTGGATATTCCACTAGAATAGTTCATCATAACATATATGATAACAATAACTAAAATCTATACTATGAAGGTCAATTTTCCTTTAGATCTCGAATTCTTTAATAACTCATTTTATACTTAAATAAATAAAATATCTAAAATGTGAGAAATAGATTAAAAACACACACACACACACACACACACATCCATAATAGACATAAGTTTTGCCATGGAAAACCCTTATTAGTGAAACCCAACTAGAAAGTGAGGCTACTCTAGTCTCTTTTATCTAGTATGGAAATATGCCAAGTGCGAAGGGAGAGTCACTCTCTATGGAGTTATTTGAGACATGTGGCTTGTAAGGCTACTAGGTAACCTAAACCTCCTTTGTTCTAGTCTCTAACTTCCCACTCCCATTTGCTTTGCTCAACTAAGGAACAAAATACAATAGTCTAGAATGGAACTGCTAGTCCTCCTAGCAACCCAATATTTACCCAACTAGGGATAAGGTTTGACTCCTTCAACCCACAACTAAAGTTATGGTTTTTGACCTGCTAGATTCTTATTGAAATTCCATACATAGACAACCCCATTTGCATGAGTAATGGTTAACGTGGAATCCTCTTGTACCATGGTGATTAACATAGTATGTCAACTTGCAAGAGCAATAAGTTTTGCATACAAAATATGATTGCAATGACTCTTACACCTTTAGAAATATATCTAATTGTAAATTAATTTCCCAGGGTATGGCACTAAAATGGAAAAGTTTTAAACCCAAAAAATGTTGTTTGATGCTTGAAATGGGTCCAAAAATCTTCACATCATAATTCTCCAAACTAGGATCTATTGTTAAATGACCCCACAAGCCAATTCATCCAATTTTTCCACTCTGAAGGTATATTCATAGATGGAAAATAATATAATGATCCAATCCAGATCATCTATTATCCTTTCTTTATGGTATCTTTCCCATAAAATCCCTTCATAAAATAATTGTTCTCTAAGAAATTTTTCCTTATAGATAAGGACTTGGGTCTTCAACGAAGTAGAATTTTGATTCTGAAGGTAGTTTTGGTTTGCTCCTCAACATCTAACTATTTATGTGATTATTATTGCATTAACATACATGGGATCTTGGTTGACACCCTTCTCCATATTAGAATATCAAATATTAACTACCTTGAATGTTGATGTATCATCTTTCCCATTTAACACAATCTCATTGGTAGCCCCATGAATTTTCTCAAATGATGCGATGCCCCATGTGTTCCATACCCTAAGTCTATATTTATTTATTTTGTCAACATCAAAAACTCCATAGTGTGTCTTTTCCCTAAGGAAGGAATATTGATCCCTATAATTATCCACCAACACTTGTCTAAAATTACATTGGGTTGTGGATGTTAAACCTACATATCCAACTCATTTGATCTAAAATATATTGAATATATTTCCTCCATTGGTAATTACCTCACCTTGTGTTTGAAATATGGAGAATCCTTATCATTCCCTTGGATATTATAAATAACTCATTGCTTCCTCTTCCTCTATGACTCCTATGATTTTCAATCACCAATGATGGTACAAAATTATATCTCTACATCTATATAAATAATTTGTTGGCTACTTCCATTAAAACATTTCCCTAATTCACTCTTTGCAACCTCTTTTTCCTAGATTTGAAAATAGAGATTTTAATATGGGTTTGGGTTACTACATATTTGTGTAAATGGCCCATATAAAAGCCAATGTAAAAAGAAACAAATCCTCCCAATCAAAATATGATTCCTCTAAAGGTTGATGAAGGAATTAAGGGAGCCATTGCTAATGCCATTTTGACTAGATCAAAATTTGTCATTTAAAGGTTTATAATAACCTTTAATTTTCCTCTCTTCATTTACCCATTAGTTCGAGTAATGAAGGTACCTTATTAAATACATTGAATTAGAGCCTTTGATGCCCATAAATTCATTTCCCAAGCTAGGGTTTTGAAGCTAACGAAATTATCATCATTTTACCTTGAAAAAGATACCCTTAGTGTTTCTTTAATAGTTATAGCATTGATAAATGTAATTACCATGCAACATTTTAGCTATGAAAACTATTGATCATCTACCATGCCATTCTTAATATGTGTTTGTTATGTTGATCTCATATATATATTCACCATATTGATATGGTCTTCCATTAAATGTTATGTTTTCTTCATTGTTTAGTTAACAACACTAGGGTTATTTTGGTATAGACCCCAGAGCCATACACCCATAGGTTTTTTAAACAATTGGCCACTTGAAATTGATTATTGATTTGATAATTAGATTCATGAATTAATCATTGGATTTGAATGTAGGTTAAACCATATGCTGCAAAAAATTATTTGAGTGTTGGTAAAATTTGACGAATGCATAAGCTCTTTCATTTATTATCTTCATTGTTGTTTGGATTGAGTAAAAACTAATAAAGTTCACAAATTTTGGATAATGATTTAAACCATGGGAACATTTCACTTTTATCATGATTTGCTTGGGAAAATTGCTAAGTGTTCCACTTTTAAACTTTAATCAAATGTTTGATGAACGCCTACAACAAGTGTGGAACTCCTTTCCAACCACATATCGAGTCATTAAAGGATAAATGGTGTGCAATAACACCTATCATTATCTCTTTTACATATTCAAGTCATTCTCAGCTTGGGCATTTTATCAATTCACTCAATCATAAATGTATTTTTGCTTAGTTAATGCTTTGGGAAAGCTTCAAAGTTGAGGAAAGGGTAGAAACATATGGTTCTGTTAATTATTCGGCATATTTCATAGTGGAATAAGATTTTAGTTTGGGGCCAATTGAGCTACAAAGCTATTGATTTTATTTCTTGAATTCATATGGTTATAGTAATTGAATGAACATAGCATAAAGCTCATCTGGGTTGTATTGAGCAAATAATGTCTTATTTATTGGCATATTCACATGTGAACAACAAATTTCCATTCATTTTGACATTGACAAGGTGTAATTTCTTATATTTGTTGGGCTTTAGTCTATCTACTATAATTGATAAACCAAGTCGAAAAACAAAGCATTATAAAGAGAGTTGAATAGTGTGTTCTATCGTGGCGAAGAAACCATCTTGGTGATGCATGATTTTGACATTGATAATCAAATTTTTAATTATACATACATTGAAATTACGAAAAGTCTTTCGGTAGAAATCACATAACAAAATATTTTGGCCAATGCGTTTCGAACCAACTAGTGTGGTTCATCACGAGGACCACACCAATGATGAACCACACTAGTTAGTTCGAAACGCGTCGGCCAAAACATTTTGTTATGTAATTTCTACCGAAATACTTTTCATAATTCATTATGGATTACAATAACCTGAATTCAGAAAATACATTGAAAATATTTTCTTTGTTGATGAGATAGTTAACCATAAACCTATCATTTACAGATCATGAAATACACTAATATATCAATAAAATTTATTAAAGATATAGAGAAATAAAAATCCCATTAAATGAAGTGCACCAATTTTCACCAATAAATTTACTAAAAATACTCTTCACACAAATGAAAAAATCTATTAAATTTAATTTAACACAATATTAACATCTATAAATCATGAAATGGAAATTTTTTATGAGGAAAAAATTCATCAACTATACCATTTTATAAAGTTGATAATCAAATGTGAAAAAAGTTCATCCACTATGACATTTTATAGAGTTGATAATCAAATGTGACACATGTATCGTTACTTTATTTGTTACGTGTAAAAAAATACTCAAATATCATTATATATATATACACGAAACCCTCTCTAATTTGATAAATAGATATCTGAAATATTCAAATACTATATAATATTAACTAGGCCTTATCCTATACTCATAATTAATCATATCACCCACCAATATAAAATCACAAATCCCACATAGATTGACAATAAAATATTCCACCCACTTCTTCCCACTTTTTTATATGTGAAAATTGCGTATTTGGTACATCATTCTTCGCTTGTCATAGTTAATCACTACCTCCATGAGCAATTATAATAGTTTGACTTTCATTTATTTTTAACAATTTTTAATTAAAAATAAAAATAGTATATTAAAATTTATGATGTGACTTGTCTTTTTTAAATGCTATTTCATCCACTAAAAATCTTCCGCAATGTGGTTAACATGATTTCATCCACCACTACATGTTTCTCAATGTGGCTGATATGATTTAAACTTGGATGTGATAGTCAAAGATTTCAATCTTTGAGAATTTTATATAATAAATCTTTTACAATGTGATTAACATGATTTCGTGAACCACTCCATGTTTTTCAATGTGGTTAATATGACTACATCGACAATGTAGAAAATGTATGGACTTGGATGTTTATAGTCAAAGATTTCAATCTTCGGGATTTTAGATAACTATTATGGACCATAAAATATATTTTTCTCATAAATAATATATGACTCATGAGACTTGTTTGAGATATATAATGAATACTAGTGAATTGAAAGGTTGAAGTTGTTATGCCAAACCAAAAGTTTTAAGGTAGTTAAAATCCAAGTTTCAAAGCTTTAATTGCAATTGCCCCTAATATGTCACAAACACTTTTCCAACTATAACAAGGGAGTGGTAGCTATATAGTTCACTCTTTTTTTTCTTTTCCTATATTTTTAGGATAAAGAAATCGTGATTGTTATTGGGTGAAAAACAAGTTATTAGTGGTTTCATAGAGAGTTTTGTTCACAATAATGTCAACAACTTTAATAGACAAGTCTTTTACAAGGATTGAAAATGGCAAAGAAGACTTCATGCCTATCTTGTAAATTCTAGACTTAAAACAAAGTTAAATTAAAAGACATCTTGTTCACCTCTCTCATGGAAGTACTGCTATGCAAGCATATTTTCTTCAACCCTTATGGACTATTTCATGTTAGGAAAAAATGAAAATGGATCACTTCTTGATCTACTCAATACAACAAGTATGCATTCTCATAAACAAACATTAAACATGCTTCACACTCCCAAATATTTTACTAGTACCTTATTACTAACTACTATGATTTGGTCTATTTTACAAGCCTTTTATAATTATTAGTATGCAAATGATAACTCTAAAATTAATCATTATTAGCGATATAGAAAAGAGCATAAGTATATGCCATTCTACAATGCAACCATTAGAAACAAATAACCTGCCCCTAGAATTAATACCCATCAAATCTATGAATTCATACATGCATTCATAGAAAATGAAAGTTAGAATCAATTCAAAGCATTATCTATGTAGTTTCATGAATTCCAAGGAAGTCAGGTATGTCTTTAACTTTGATGTTATTAATAAGGAAAATCACTAGATACACATTGGCTGTTTTAATGTGCAAATAATACAATTACATCCTTTAAAATTGGTAAAGCATACATAATCTCTAAAGAGTTGATCAAACCTACTAAAAAGGAATACAACCATTTAAAAAATGATTGGGAAATAACTCTAGATAATACCTCAATAATATGACATTGCCTTGAGAATGAACATTTAGTTGCAAAAAACAACTTTAAAATTTACTTATATTAATGAGTTAGTGGCCCTACGTAATGACTTTGTTGTTGATATCCTTAATGTTTCCATATCTATTAGCTAGTCAATCACCTTATTGAGAAAGAATGACACTAAGACCCAAAAGACAACCCTTGAATGGAAGGATATGTTAGGTTGTAGTGTTGAGCATATGCTATGGGGTGTGTTTTGTAATAACTATGGGTATCATCAAAATTCCACCTCAAATTCCTTATTAATCATCACTATAAGCATTAGAAGAACAAGTTATTTCAATATGAGATTGAATAATACAACATTCACATCACATATTTCCATAAATCTTGATCTCAACAAATCTCAAGTTGTAAGATTTGGGTTTGAAAAAGGTACAATTCTTAAATCTCACTCTTGATCTACACATGGTGCCTATGATGGTCACCTTTCTATTCAAAATATTGTGGCTGGCATTGAAAATAAGGACTTGGTATAGATAATCAACGACCATATTTCATTTTATTTGAGGTGAGTATTACTTCTATAAATAGAGATGATTGTTGGCACACCACTTCCCTCTCATTTTTAATATTTTCCAATGCAAGAAAAAGGTAACTGCTACTAAAGAGGGAAACTAGTATTATTAATAATGCAAGCAAACTACCAATGAATGTGATTACAAGTACATGTTCTATTTCAATATAGAGGATCATTGATGCCTCCCTACAATGAATATCCTTCATGCCCATCCAAAGTGCCATTTTTGCCTAATTTCACATAATTTGACCTTGTTTTGATGTACATAATGATTTTTGCATCATTATCATGAGTAGAGTAGAATTGCTTGAAAGAGTTAGCCATGCCTATGGTTTACGTAACCTTTGTGTGCAATAGGTGTTAAAATGGAAACATTTTGTGAAGGAACTTTTAACCAAAAATATGGAGGAAATTGAAGGATATTTCCCCTCTTAGGAGGTGCACTCTTCCCAAGGTTGTTTAAAGCTACTTGTAGGAAACTCAACTAGCATGGAGCCTAATTCTATTCAAATGAAACAAATCCTATAACATAGGACCTACAATTTTGGGATTTTGGAGGGAATAGTCCACGTATCAAGGGGATTGCTCCCTACCTTGGTGTATAAGAAGGGAATCAAGGACTAGTCTCAGGAGTTAGAGCTTGGTTGTAAATTTTTTTCTACAACTTTTGAAGATATTGTTATCTTTTGGAGAAAACCCTGATTGCGGGAAAAACTCTAAGGTAACCTCTAACCAATATTTTGAATTGAAAGCTAACCCTTTAAATTCGAAGGGGGGTCCCTTCTATAACTCAGTCAAATCTGACTGGTTATGTACTCAACACATCGACTAGATCTGATTAGATGATACAAAATGGGTTTGGAAAGGAAAAGTAAAACGATTGGGCATGAAGTCTTTGGAAACAAGCAACTAGTTACATGTTATATGAACAAACTAGAGAGGAAGGGTAGTGCCAAATTTCTTAGACAACTATTCATTCAACTATGATATAAGCATATAGAAATAAATATCACAAACATACCAATTAGGTGAATTATGTTAAATATATTTAAGTCAAAAACATATAACGTTTTGGAAATGGTAAATCTAAGCTCATAAACATAATTAAGATTTAATAACTCAATTTCCAAAACGTAGAAGACATATGGATCAAATTATGAGACAAAAGAAATGACAAGCACTAGAAAACAAGCAGAAAACCCATCACACAGGAATCTCTGTAAATATGAACAAATAACACCGATTACAGTAATTTATATTAATGTCAAAATGTATACACACTATACCAAGGTTCTGCAATAAGTTTCCAACCCTTTTTCATTATTCAGAACTCGTCTGTATAGAAAAAACTACAACTTAAAACATATTTCTAGCATATTCTTAATTACATAGTCTAAAAGCAACAACGTACATATCAAATACATGAATGTAAAAATTTTTCAATCTATATGTATCTAAATCATAACAACGTGCTACAATCTGACCAGAAATAGGATCAAAATGGTGACTGGTCTTCTACCTCCTTTGTTGGAATTCATGTTTTGTCACCCCTCCAAAACCATATTTTGTTGATCAACTCCTTCTTCCAGGCTTCCTAATATGAGGGCGTTGACAGTCCCATTGTTATCCCTTTGAAGCCGGAATATGATAGTTTTGCTGACGAGATGATTGTCAGTGCTTTTATCTAAGCCTCTTGCAAAAAATGCATTGACAATGAAACTGTGAGCACCCATTTACCTTTACTAGTGTAAAATCATTGATAGGCGGGTTGTCGGTCTATAGATCAAAATTTCACCTTGACAGTGAGTGATCAAAACTGTGTGGTCAAAAAATCAACTAGCTAAGTGTGCTAGTTGTCTCCAATAGAATATCCACATTTTTCCTCCTTTGTCTCTTACCCTATTGACCTTCAAGAGTAACCTCCTTGTTTAAGTCCTTTTATTTCTTTGATATTTTTGTGCTTGTAGTTTTTTGAGGAGTCTTATTCTACAAATATGATCTCCTTGGCTAGCTCAAGCTTCCATTTCAATTTGATGTTTAGTCTTATTTTGTTTCATGGCTTGGTGTGGGGTTTGATTTCAGCTTTAAACATTTCTTCCAAGGTGGTTTCCTTCTCTACTGGTGGCTTCTCAACTTTGGGTTCAGTCAATTTTCCCTTAGCTTTCTCTGTCTATTTTTTGTCTATAGGTAGGGATTGAGTGGGAGGAGGGGTCTCCTTCTCTTTCTTTAGCTTATCACCTTTTGTAGTATAAACCCTGGATAATTGAGGAACATGAGGAGGAACTATTTCTACCTTTTTCTAACTCCTTATTTGTACAGAGGAGGTTCCATGAGATGAAGCCCCTACTTCAGGGTTTTGTGTTTGTCTAACTTTCTTTCTATTGAACTTCTTCCTACCCCTTTTTGGTTTTGCAGGCTAAGGTTGAAACCCCACTAAAACAAAAAAGGCTCCCAATTCCTCCCAACTTTCCTTAATTCACTTTCAATTAATAGTTTTATTAGACCCTTATGAAATATAAAGGGGGAGGATGCATTTGTTCTTTCTCTGACTCTAGCAAACATGTGCTTTAGGATTTCTAACAAAAAATAAGCGGTATTGATTCTCAATTGACCTATTATGTGAGCCAAAAATCGAAAGTCATAAAGATTGATATGGTTGTAGTGTCCTTCACAAGTAAAATATGTTTGGGTGATTCATAGGGAATAGTTTCATTAAACCTTTACCCAAGACCTCTGCACTCCTAATCTCCAATTCATTTCTTTAAATTCATCTTTAATAAAGAAGGGTACATCAACGTTAGCTAAGACATGATGTCTGAATGCTCTCTCTCCATCTTTAGGAAACCCTGTGACTTTGACAATCAGCTCCTTTGTCACCTGAAAGGTAATTCCTCCAACAAACACCTGCTAACCATCGAAGCCTTCAAAAAACGCTCTAGCAACCTCGTCATGGTAACCTTCACACCGATTAAAAAATTCCTCCCATTCTGCTGCCTGAAACCGTTGTTGGATTTCAGGATACACTTTGAGTAGGTCGGGAACCTTGGGTTCTTTCCAATTCAATTTTCCGCTCTTTCCCATCTTTTTCACAACCAAGCGAAATCACAGGAAAGAGATCGTGATTTGATCCTGGATCTTTTGGGAACACTTAACAAACCATCCAAATTTAGCATAAGATAATAAAATTTCAATCATAGGTAATACAAGTAATTTCTATATGAGGTAACTTATTCCAAACCACGTCAAGATGCTCATCATTATAACGAATTGACAACCGATTTGAAAAAATAGTATCATGTGATCATAAATTTTTAAACCTACATACCTCTCAAAAGCAGAATCCAACCATGTATCACATGATCTTACCATACGACTCCCCAACGCATATTTGATCCATGATTTCTCTTTTTCTGACGTTGATTATGTCAGTGCAGTATAAGACAAATTTAAATTTCTTCATTTTATGTTGATACCCTGGATGTCAGTGTAATTTTAAACTTTCAAAACTACAATAACACTAACACTCCCATCAATCCATTTCATGAGTTACCATGAACTAAGGAGCATTTTTCTCACTTGCCAAACATTTTGTAATTTCGTGTAGATTTCCTATAGGATTGCAAAACTTCCTATAGGCATGTAATTATTCTTATAAAATAGTGCATGTTTTTTATTGTTTCGTAGTTTTTAGTTAACAATGCATGTTTCTTCATGATATAATGTTGACATCAAAAAATGGTACTATTTAGGGGATTAAGAAGTAGCTAGCATTTTTGTTTTTCTTTAAGTATTGATTTCCTATTTGTTGCAACTTAGCTCAACATTGTAGTTTTTGTAGCATAGTAGACAACAATGGTTTACATTTTCTTTCTTGCAACGAATTGTGGGTTTTCAGGGTTGGATTACTAGTAATAATTAGGGTAAGGTTTCACTTTCAAGCATTCCTTTGATTTTTAATAAATAATACCATAGCTAATTTCCATTTTCAACATTAATAGTAACTTGTTTTGATTCAATAGTTTTCCCCTTTATTGAGCAGATAGAGAAAGACCTAGGGTGTCATATAAAACATCAAGAGAGATTTCCATGCACATATAGTATCATAAGAGAATAAATAATGTTGTATCACGCTCATATAATGCACAACATCTCACAAGTTTGCACAACACTAGTTTAATGGTTAACACAAAGAGTTGAAGAGAGTTAGCAATCTTTCTACATTTTAAAATCCCATCACCTTTTGGCATCATTGTTGGGGAGGTGCTAAAAGATCACAGTTATTTCTTCCTTAAACGGTAAGGGGCATAAAAAATTATTTGTAATTTTTCTTTCATAAATATTAAAATAAAAAATAGATATCAACATTTCTAGTTTTCTTTGACAACATGTATGCCTCAACTTAGAGATAAGTCAAAGAAATGTCCACATAAAATTCCCACCTCTGAACCAATAATTAGAAAAAAAAAAAAAAAAAAAAAAAAACCAGTTAATTGTGATCCCTCCTCTCCAAAAGAAACAAAATACCTTAAAAAATTTGGGAGAGGCAAGCCACAAAATTTGAGAACCTCTAAGATGAATAAGAAGCTCCATCCACTATACCATGGATAAATATGGGGAGAAATAAGAGGTTTTTAAATTTCCTATCAGGGAGATTAATGAGGAATCAAAGATGAAAAACATAAACCCATCTACTTTCCCTCAATTCTATGTATTAGCCAATGAAGACTTTGATATATTCTTCTTTGAGTTTGTTGTTATATGCAATACTTATGAATACATAAATAATGAACATAAGCTTAAACTCTTGTTGATTTTTGTAGCTTGGGAGGTACTCAAAGCCTTGTGGATCAAGGGTTTGGTGGAAGGAGCTACACAAGTGTCCTTGTGGGCTTGAAACTTGAGCTTGGAGTTTTGCACTCATCGTGATTCAGGCCAAAAACATGAGAACATTTTGACATGTGATGGATGAGGATGATAGCCCTTGTCAAGACGAATCTGGCGCAATGAAGATCACCTGATTCTGAGTTGTAGAAATGGAGATATGAATTTTTGAAGTTATGGATTGGGTTTGCACCATATGAATTAAGGTTAGCATGAGTTAAAAAGGCCTCCTTAACAACTAGACAAGCCTGTGGAGAATGTTGGAAGAATCCCTTATATTGTGTATAAATAGGAGGTGATTGTGATCATTTGAAACACATCCAAAAGTGTGTTTATCTCTTGAGAAAATACATCCGAGTAGCAATTGTCACGCGGAATGAGTCGATCTTGTGGACAAGACAGACCTTCCTAGAATCTAAAGAAGACCTAATGACAAACAAACCAACCAGACACTATCTTTCTCTAAATGTGCTTTATAAATAATGGCAAACAAATGTGTTTTAAGGCCTACCTCA
>APFE030107508.1:118857-131303 GCA_000404065.3 Pinus taeda | reverse complement strand
AAAAGGATATTTACATAAATCCTCACCTTCTCCTATTTAATTCAAATTAATTAATAAAATATTAAAAATCATCACCCCATATTTACAAATTAACATTATTACACCCCGTATTTACAGATGGAGAAAAAGGTCTTGATGCTCCTGCATCAGACTCCCCATGAAAAAAAATTCATGACCACCTGGTCATAAGTCTCCTCCTGGATCCCAAATTTTATTTTGTAATCCTTTCGTGTTTGTCGGTTGCTTCACTGCTATTTTCATTTGCTGGTGTCTTCCAGGTTTCCATATTTTGTGTTGTAATGCTCCACTTGCTTTGCTCTGGCAATCCTTCACTGTCATTCTCTTGTTGTCGCTCCTTTTCTTTCTTTCAGTTGTTTTTCTCTGGGATGTCTTTATCATTAACCTCCTTATCAACTCAATTTCTTTGTCCAGTATGTCCTCTGTCTGCTGATTGTTTCCATCCCTTGATTGCTGAATTCTCGTTCTTGCTTGCTTCTCACTTGTTGCTCTAGCTGTCACTATGAATGTTGCGGCCTCCCAAACTTCATTTCCCTCTGCAACATTCCTTTGCTCACCTTCTGCAATTTCTTCCTTAACATCCTTCAGTAGATGTTCTTCTTCTTCTTCCAAACCTGCAATCACACAGAAATCATTAGTTTTAAAATCACAAGACCTTACGGTCTTGTTTGATGCTTCAGTCATCAAATCTTCAGGCTGCTTCGAATCATTCATATGATTCAACTCTTCTAGATCTTCATCACTTTCAAAAAGTAATGGCCCACTCTCTAGGTAACATAACGAAACTTCAACATCTTCATCAGCATCTTCATTTTGCTATAGCTCAACTGTTTCGAGCTTCTCTATCCTTTGTCTGGCATCTATAACCTGTTCAAGTTCCCTTATTTCCTTTATTAACTGCAAATTTACCTGATGATTCCACTTCTCTTGTAGTCTCCGCCACCTCAACTTCCTCCTCATGACATAACCATGCTTCTGGTTTTCCTCATTTCTTTGCAACATCTCCATTAACACCTCAAGCTGAATTGTTATCTCGGCCTTCTCCCTTTCATAGTCCTCTTTGCTTAACTGTCTGTGTATGCCAACTGCTTTGGCATCCTTCTCCTTTTGTCCTCTGCGGTGGTTTATTTCAGAACCTTTGTGACGACTGTCACTAGTCATCATCCTTTCCATCTCTATGAGTTGTACTAAAGCCTTTTCAGCAGCAAGTCCTATCTTGCTGCCACTTACCTCACCAAGCGCTCCTCACTCGGTCTTTTGGCAAGCAATTGGTTCTCTATCTCCAGAACCTCCTTTGAGCACTTTTCTTTGCTCTTCCTGGCTTCAACTCATCTACCTGTTCACAACTGTCTTCCTTATCCAATCTCTACTGGATTTCCTCAAGGTTCTGCCACACCTCTATGTTTCACCTAGAAACTTTCACCAAGTTCCTTTATCTGTTAGTTGCAATAATATTTCAATGCAAAGACTACAATATTCTATTCTTCAAAAACATATCATCTTACCAAAATTCAAAACCTGCATTTCCAATTCAGATTTACACACTTCCACACCACATATGTGCCTTCAAACTCAAACTCAAATCTTGTATACCAGCCTGCAACACCAGGATCCTTTTCTTCAGCTCTCATGCATGAAACATGCGCCTTATATCAACAATTAATGCCTGCAACTTCATGATCTGTCATTCAATGGGGAAGCTTTCTAATAATAAAACAGGCACACTTAAAAACTTATAGAAATTATGTCTGGCGTGAGTTAATACACAGTCATATAATTATGTGCACAACACCATAAAATTCTACAGGGATTGCGCATACGGTTCCCAATTATCAAACTCATGATGAATTCCTCAGGCCGCGCCCATCCTCATTCCGCTGCGCTGCATATATACAATTATAGATATAGTGGATGGCAAATTAAATTGGTTTTTTTTTTTTTTTTACTCTCCGAACAGAGCATGAACGCTCTTACCAGATCTCCGGCCGGCGTATCCACGTACACCTGAAAGACTTAAACACAGTCTTTAACAATATACACAACCTTTTCACATACTCCGCAAAACCGCGCCTACAACACTGCTGTCAATTCAGATTTATTTCATCAGACTTTAATCAACTCTGGGTCGAACTTTCCCGCATGTTATTTCTGGAGTATCCAAACTTTGTTTGTTCTAACTCTGATGATCGATTGCATTGAACCATACATTCTTCAACGTCCAGGAAAAAAACGCTCCATTGCTTCTTCCCTGCGTTTTCATCACGCAACCAAATAACATATGAACACATTTAACACAATTATTATGACTTATCGAAGGCTACATTGACAAATTCAATTCGACACACAGCAAACATCAATTTAACGCTACAGCAAAGGCTAAATCGATCTTGATACACATCGACTTTTCCACTGCAACAGTTTATCACGCCTTCAACTCAACAACGCCTCTGCAAAATTCTGTCTTCAATCCCTTCTCACTGCTCGGAATTCTGGAATGAATTCTCAATTGTGTTTCTAATGTCTTGGACGCTTCAAGCAATCATACATTCACCTTCAGAATAGTACATCAAGACCTGCGTTTTATCATGACTTAACAGAAATGGTTATTCAATCTTGAACGCCATTCAACCATCAATCCCAATTCAAAATTAAACAAACCCACCATTTCAACAGAGCCAGTCTCTGATACCAAAAATGACGCAAGGCTGGATAGCCTGCAAATAACCAGGATCTTTCTGTACTAAAATCGACCCCAAGCAATTGTTTCAAATTGCGCTGTCCACACAAACAATACATTCCATGCAATTAATTTTCTCTCTTAACTATGCAATCACCACTCCACCATCGTTCTAGTCCTCTGCCTTAACACACAAATCCCACACCAACCAACTAAACCAAAAACTGAAAGTCGCAATCACTCTGATGCAAACAGAGTATTGCTCTGACTGTCATAGAATTAAGGCGGCATCAATATTTAACTGTTCAATCCGGCGCTTCCTCCGATCTCCGCTTATTCCCCACGCACTACACAGTATTAATTTGATTCCGAGTCTTCAAACAGCGCCATCAATTCTGGACAGTGGTTAGAATGGCAAATAGTTATGAAACAACGCTCTTAATGGAGTCATATAAATACCGCCTTACCTCCGACAAAGCTCGTACAGCTATCTCCGCTCCGGCTAGATATATGCCGCCTCCCGGACGGTATGCAAACATACAGCGTATATATATATCATTGCTCGCTGTAATTTAGAATCGACACACATATGCCAATCACAATTATGCCTCCGCTCTTGATGTTTGGTTAATTTCATAATCCGGTGATCGCTCTGGTTATGACGGCCTGTCGGGGTATTCAACCAACACCTCTCGCTTTTGAAACGACGCTCCAACTCATTAATCAACGGACTTTGTGATATATACCTGCGTATTTAATTGTTAGGCTGCAGCGCTTCAAGGAGTAGTCATTGGATATATATATATATATGCGTATTGAACTGAACCATCATTCTGCAGTCGATGCATGCGTTAGAGACTCAAGAATTTGTTGCGGACAAGATTCGCTCTTGCTGTATAGCATAACCACGGATGACATAACCACAGATTCGGACGCTTTCAAACATAACAGCGATGACCATATACCTCCACCGATGAATATACAGGCAGACTTACAACTCGGACCGCACAGTTGTAAAGAGGGCGCAGGCTAGAGCGTATACACGGCCCCGCCTCAGCAATTCAACATACAGAGTTAAATTTATGTCAAAGGAAATTCAAGGGCAGAAATTTCAAATTTCTACACAGACTTTTCATTAAATAATCTCGCCATTATAATTGCGCAAACCAGAGGAGGTTAATCTGGTGGAGATCGACTGTCCTAAATGCAAGTGCTGGTGCGCTGTCGATTGAGAACTTTAATCAACAATTCCAGAATTTTAAAACAAACAAAGCCTAAGCATAACTGCAACTTTAAGCCAGTATGCATCAAACGAAAGGCAAACTATTTCAAGACTCATTCCTCAGCATATGCCCAAATAAGAACCATTAGCCGCCCATGCAATTTCAATGTGATCTAACATCGGTTTCTGCCAACATGAGCAGAGCCATATCTCAGGATTTCATAAATGCAAATATGATAATACCAATTGAATGCAGATACCCATGATTACATAAAACAAGCATACACAACAATTATATACACAACAGTTATATTCATGGCCAGATATGCAAATCCGTGGCCCTTTTACAATGTCTGAAGGATTATAGCCTTGCTGCACAAACCTACTCTCAACCTCTCATGTCTAATAATCTTTTCTCACGAAAAGCCCTCCTATTTATACAATTTAAAAAAAATCATTTAATTAAATGCTCAATCTCTTAAAATCCTCAACAACCCTTAAATCTCTCAACATCCCCTAAATCTCTCAACATCCCTAAAATCCTTCAATTTATTAAATTTCCTCATATCCTTTTATTAATAAAAGGATATTTACATAAATCCTCACCTTCTCCTATTTAATTCAAATTAATTAATAAAATATTAAAAATCATCACCCCATATTTACAAATTAACATTATTACACCCCGTATTTACAGATGGAGAAAAAGGTCTTGATGCTCCTGCATCAGTGTTCCGGGTTCTAGATTGGGTTTTGGTTACTGTTACTGTATTCTGGTTACAACATTCATAAAAGTGATTGTTTGATTCAGTTTTGGTCGGTGCAAAGGAGATTGGTTAATGCAGATATATTTGATGTTTGATTGATGTTATTGATGGATCTAGTCTGAAAATTCATGAAATGTGGTCCCTAGAAGAAAAGAGGAGGTTGTAGCCTTCTATAGGTTAGCACCTACGTACTAGTAAACACATTAGCTAGTACAAGAGCTAAGGGGGTTGTAGCTCCCTTCCAGGAAAAGCTAGAGAACGAGAGAAGGTTGTAGCCTTCTGTAGGTAGAAGCCTGCGAACTAGTATAAGGCTGCACCAGTACAAAATTTGTAAAAAGAAGTTTCTTATTAAAGAAAGATAGAGACGATTACAGTAGGTGGTTTTCACCCACATTGGGTTTCCACCTTATATCTTGTGTTCATGTGTGTGATTGCCTTTTCTGTTTACTGCACCTAATTACTCGTTATATGGTTCTGATCCATAGATTAAAGATCAACTAACTAAATTATAAGTTTGCAAGGTATACGTTGGTTGCTCTAAACACAGTTGCGTATACACGCAAGTTTCATTAACAAAAGTAGCATATATAAATCTATTTATGGAAATGAAATATTGTTAAATTGCTAATACTGATTCACCCCCCTATCGGTATTATTTTCAACAATTGGTATTAGAGCAGGTCCTTGAGAAGAAGCTTGATCGCTTGAAGGAAGATCTATCATCAGGGCAGCTACAAAAGAGAGGGATCCATTAGACCACCAATTTTTGATGGGAGAAACTTCGTCTATTAGAAGGTAAGAACCACAACATATCTTCAATCTCTTGGAACAGATGTTTGGGAAATCGTGGAAGGAGGATATACATTTCCATCAGCAACTCCTACATATACGGTAGGCAAAAATCAGTATGAAACAAATACCAAGGTTGTCAATACATTATTGGGGAGTCTGTCACAATCAGAATTTGTCAAGGTTATGCAGCTCAAAACAGACAAATAAATATGGGACAAGATCGTTCTAAGCTATGAAGGAGACAATCAGGTAAAACGTGCAAAACTACAAAATCTCAGAATTCAATATGAAACTCTCAAAATGCATAATGATGAAAGTATAGCTCATTACTTCCTACGTATAGATGAGATTGTTAATCACACAAAAAACTTGGGTGAAGAGATAAAAGAAGTTACTTTAGTTGAAAAGGTTTTAAGATCCTTGTCTTCTAAGTTTGAATCAAAAGTTTCTACAATAGAAGAAAATCAGGATCTTCAGAATATGACTATGACACAGTTGCACGAAATCCTAACTGTTGTTGAAATGAGAAAAGGAGGTCCATCAGATATGAACGAAGCCATATTCAAGGCTTCAGGAAGAGAAGAGCTCAATGAATCAGGACACATTTCAGAAGAAGAGGAAGAAGCAAACTTTGTCAAAAACCTTCAACGAGGTTCTGGAAGATTCAGAGGTAAACTACCTTCCAAATGCTTTGCTTGTGGAAGAGTTGGTCATTATGCAGCCAAATGTCCTCATAAAGATAAGCTTGATAAAGGTAAGGAGCCAGCAAAATGGAATAGAAAAAAAAATGTAAGTAAGAAGAGCTACTATACGCATGAAGATAGCGATGGTTTATCAAATAGTGATGAAGATGAATATGGTAATGATTACAGACTTTTGATGGCTTTTGAAGATGATGATTTCTTGGATGCTTTAGATGGAGATGGTCCTTATGAAGAAATTTCTAAACTTAAAATTTGTTTAGAAGAAAAGAGTATGATTATAGATACTTTGACATTCCAACTTGCTAAAAGGGAAAAACACAATGAAAAGTTAGAATGTGAAATTGTGGGTCTAAGAAAAGATATTGAGAAAACAAAAGCTCTCAATATTAGATTTGCGAAAGGATCAGAAAATTTAGATAAAATTATCAAAGTGCGGCATTCTCCTCTGATAACGACAAGTCTTGGATATATTGAAGAAGCATCTCAAGCACAGAAGCCATCAACCTCCAAAAGTTATCTTGATGCAACAAGGAGAAGTGAACAGGTTGACAATCGTCAGCAAAGGCATAAAGCAGATCACCAGGTAAATCGAGTTCAATCTACTTCAAGGATGAACAGAAGCTATAACCAACCACAGGTAAATCAGTCTCAATTTGTTTCAAGAATGAATGCCAATGGAAACTACAATCATCAGGTCAGTAGATTCGATAATCGCAAGAATTTCTTTAATGGCCAATGTTTTTCATGTCATAACTTTGGACACAAAGCTACTCAATGAGTTGCTTACAAGACCATCATGGCTAGAGAAGCACAAAATCAAATGAATGTGACTGGGATCATGAAAATAACCTAAAATAACTTTTGTGCTCTTGAAAATGAAATAGAATGCTCTATCTGTAACAACTTCAGTCATGAAGATTATGAATGTAGAAGTAAATTTTAGCAAACATCTTAGAAGGAGAAAGCTTCATTGGGTCCCAAAACATGGAGAAAGAAAGAATCACAAAGATAAGGATGTGGTATAGCCTTGTATGCAGAAGGACAAGAAAATCAGCGGTACATCGACAGTGGATGCTCAAAACACATGGCAGGTGATAAAGAAAAACTCCAGTCATATAATGCCTTAGAAAAGGAAAAGAAGGTCTCATTTGCTAATGACACTCCTATAGTCATAAAAAGTAAAGGCTCCATTCTCTTAAAAGTAAAAGTTAAAGTTGGGAATGTTATGTATGAAGATGGTCTAAAGCATAATCTATTGAGTGTCAGTCAAATGTGTGATCAAGGAAATGAGGCAGTATTTCGATCAAATGGATGTGTTGTTCGTGAGCTTGATACAGGAGAAACAATGATCAAAGGTGTAAGAACTCCAAACAACCTATACATACTCAAGGGGGGACAACAACAGTGCTACCTAAGCAAAAACGATGAACACTGGTTATGGCACAGAAGATTGGGGCATCTAAGTTTCTCTCATATAATAAAAGCATGCAGATACTGGGTTGTTCGTCATCTTCCTGATATCAGCATTCTAGAGAATACAATATGCAAATCATGTCAATTTGGTAAGCAAACCAGAGCACATTTCCCTAAGAAGGAAGGATCAGCTAGTAAGCCTCTTGAACTTGTTCACACTGATTTATGTGGTCCATCTAGGAAAAAGTCACCTCATGGAGAAGAATATTGTATATTGTTCATTGACGAATTTTCCAAAATGTGTTGGATAGGACTTCTAAAGCATAAAGATGAAGCTTTCGAAAAGTTCAAAGCCTTGGCTGAAAATGAATCAAATCGCAAAATCAAATGCCTTAGGGCTGATCGAGGAGGGTAATTTACTTCGTATGAATTCTTCGACTTCTATGAAGAGCATGGAATAAGAAGGGAATTCTCTACCGCAAGAACTCCTCAGCAAAATGGAGTGGTAGAAAGGATGAACAAAACTATTCAAGAAATGGCTCGTGTTGTGCTAAATGAGTCTGGAACTCTTGCAACCTTCTAGGGTGAAGCTGCATTTGTTGCCGTCACTATTCTCAACAAAAAAAACGTCTGGGTAAACAACACTCAAACTCCACATGAACTTTGGTATGGTAAGACTCCTACTGTAAAATACTTCAAAGTTTTTAGAAGCAAATGTTACATCAAAAGGACTGATGAAAAACTTGGCAAGTTTGAACCTAGAGCAGATGAAGGCATTCTCCTTGGTTACTCTTCCTGAAGTAAAGGATACAAGTGTTATAATAAAAGACTTGGGAAAATTATTGAAAGTATTGATGTTGTGGTTGATGAAGCAGGCAAAATTACAAAGCAAGTAAAAATCGAAGATTATGAAGAAGATGAGGACTATCCTTCCACATCAAATAAGACTAATTCTGAAGAAGAAACAAATGAGGCACTAGAAGAACAGATAAGGGTAGAAGAAAAGAATCCATTTAGGTATGTTCAGAAAAATCATCCAGAGACTCAAATTTTGGGGCAGAAAGAGGCAGGTGTGCAGACAAGAACAACTATTACAGAAGCTTCAAGCTATCTAGAATTGCTTTCCTTTGTCAAACTACAAAATGTAAATGAAGCACGCAAAGATGAATGTTGGGTCAAGGCCATGAATGAATAACTTGAGCAGATTGAAAATATTAATACTTGGGAATTGGTTCCTAGAACTAATGATAAGAATGTCATAGGAACCAAATGGATATTCAAAAACAAGCTGAATGAAAATGAAGAAGTTATTAGAAACAAGGCCAGACTTGTTTGTAAAGGGTATGCTCAACAAGAAGGTATAGATTTTGAAGAAACTTTTGCACCTGTTGCTAGACTTGAAGCCATAAGAATGTTCCTTGCTCTTTCTAGCTTTCAGAAGTTCAAATTATATCAAATGGATGTAAAATCTGCCTTTCTTAATGGAGACCTATAAGAAGTATATATTGAGAAACCAGACGGATTCATCCTTGGAAAAGATCCAAAACTTGTATGCAAACTCAGAAAGGCTCTCTATGGTCTAAAACAAGCTCTAAGGGCCTGGTATTATCGTCTTGACAAATACCTTCATTAACAAGGTTTTTCAAAAGGATCAGCTGATAGCAGTATATATATAAAAATTGACAATGATAAATTGCTAATAATTGTTGTGTATGTTGATGATATCATTTTTGGTAGCAATGAAGAAGCCATGAGTCAAAACTTTGCTTTGGTAATGCAAAAAGAATTTGAAATGTCCCTACTTGGTGAGCTCACATATTTTCTTGGTTTACAAGTTCAACAAAATAAATATGGTATTTTTCTATCAAAAACCAAGTACCTCAAGTAGATCTTGAAGAAGTATGGCATGGAAGATTCTAAACCAGTATGTACCCCTATGGTAACAGGATGCAACCTCAACGCAAATGATGAATCAGCAGCAGTACATCAACCAACCTACAGATCCATGATTCGTAGTCTGCTCCATCTAACAGATACCCGACCAGACATCATGCATGCAGTGGGAATAGTTGGAATATTCCAAGCAAATCCAAAGGAAGCACACCTTCAGGAAGTCAAAAGAATTTTCAAATATCTTCAAGGAACACAAAACTTTGGTTTATGGTATCCTAGAGATACATATCTTACACTTCACGCATATACAGATGCAGATTGGGTAGGAAGCGTGGATGACAGAAAAAGTACTAGTGGTGGTGCATTCTTTATGGGTTCCAAATTAGTGTCTTGGTTCAGCAAGAAACAAAGTTCAATTGCATTATCTATAGCTGAAGCAGAATATGTGGTTGTTGCATCTTGCTGCACACAACTCCTTTGGATGATGCAAACATTGCAAGACATTCAAATCACATGTACTCCACCCATCTCCATCTTATGTTATAATACAAGTGCAATCAGTATTTCAAAGAATCCAGCATGCATTCCAAGACCAAGCACATACCTCTCAAATATCATTTTCTCCGGGAACAAGTGCTTGAACAAAAGGTCAAATTGGAGTATGTTCCCTACAAGGAACAGGTTGCTGATATATTCACCAAAC
Organism: Pinus taeda; assembly: GCA_000404065.3. Taxonomy (NCBI): domain Eukaryota; kingdom Viridiplantae; phylum Streptophyta; class Pinopsida; order Pinales; family Pinaceae; genus Pinus; species Pinus taeda. Next base: position 121,114 of record APFE030107508.1, on the reverse strand, counting down.
CATTGCCCAGAGAGACATTTGAATACCTCAGACAGAAGCTGAGAGTAGTTGATGCATCATCTTGATGTTGAAACCTATCTGTTTCAAAGAACAATGGTTGTACGCAAGTTTCATAAAGCGTATCCATGTACATATGCCAATTGTTGTAGATACAATTGCATATATGTTGGTTTGAAGAATATCACTGGGCCAAATTCAAGATGAAAAGAGTATGGTATGCATCTGAAAGTGATCATCTGGCACAGGTTCAGGGGGAGCATATACTTCTAATAATGCATTATTGGTATTATCTTAGAATATATTGGTACAATTTCACAGTTGTTTTTTATTCAGGTGGAACAGGTGCAGAGGGAGACCATGGTTGCTGGTCTGGATGGTGATTGACAGATGCTGTTGATGATAGTTTTTGATGACTATAATAGTCTTGTTTTAGATATTTTGTCTCTATGTCATGTATATATTTTATTATTAAGATCATGTAAGGACCTATTTTGTTTCCCCGCTATTTATGGGATGGATGTATGTATGAATATTTGGTGATAGGAAGGTCATTTATGATGTATAGAGTCATGTTCTTCTTGTAGAACATCCTTTTGTAGACCTTTCTTACAAGTCAGGGGGAGCATGAACAGCACACTTCAGCATATCAGAGAATTCAGCATATACTCAGGGGGAGCATAACCCTTTGTCCTTGATGACAAAGGGGGAGAGTGACATGGGGTTTCCATCAAGTCCAAAGGGGGAGATTGTTAGCATTATGACACAGGTTTGGTGCTATGACATAGGTGTTGTCCTTGATGGAAAATCACTCAGATGACAGATCACAGTTCAGGCTCCCAGAATGAAGGAAAAGGATATATACGCAAGTTCCCCTTGACCAAGCCGTGTATACACGTGAGTTTGCTGACCACAAGGCGCATATGCAGATACACGCACTTTCGCGCAAGGCACGTACACGTTGGAGAATTTTGGTTTTGGTCTGTGGTATTTGGACCATGGTATTTTGACCCATGGTATTGGTCTAAGGTATCTTGTTCGAAGTGTTGACCCCAGGTATTTGGTCCAAGGTATTGATTCTAAGTGGTTTTGGACCACGATATTGAGTAAGGCCTATGACTATAAAAGGAGGAGGAGATCATTAGGCAAGGGCACTCAACGATTGAATATCTAATGAAGAGCAAGATCTAGAATATTGTTCATTGGGTTATGGTGCATAGCTGGATCTGAATCAAGGAGGAACCTGAGCGCTTGAAGAAGGATAAGTTCTATTGATGGGTCAAGATATTTTGGCTTGAAGAGAAGTATCTTTGTGTGGTTTTGATCTTTTATAACTGGCGCATGTTGTAATCTGTAAATCTGATGATCTGGGTATAACTGATGTTTGAAGAGTTGTAAAGGTTAAATCATCTTTTACAGATCTGTACGCAGGTTCAGTATAGCAAAGGCACGTATACACACTAGTTCGGCATATCAAAACAGTGTATACACAGGGGTGCCTTCATATAACAGCGTATGAATGCAAGTTCAACACATTGAAGTAGTGTACGCCTCATAAAAGATGTTTTAGCTACTTTTGTTTGCTGTTGTAATGTTCTAGGTTTTGGATTGGGTTCTGGTCACTGTTATTGTATTCTGGTTACAAAATTCAGAAAAGTGATTGTTTGATTCAGTTTTGGTTGGTGCAAAGGAGATTGGTTAATGTAGATATATTTGATGTTTTATTGATGTTATTGATGGATCTAATCTAAAAATTCATGAAACTAGTCCCTAGAAGAAAAGAGAAGGTTGTAGCCTTCTATAGGTCAGCACCTACATACTAGTAAACACATCAGCAAGTACAAGAGCTAAGGGGGTTGTAGCTCCCTTCCAGGAAAAGCTGGAGAACGAGAGAAGGTTGTAGCCTTCTATAGGTAGAAGCTTGCGTACTGGTATAAGGCTGCACTAGTACAAAATTTGTAAAAAGAAGTTTCTTATTAAAGAAAGATAAAGACGATTGCAGCAGGTGGTTTTCACCCACATTGGGTTTCCACCTTATATCTTGTGTTCATGTGTGTGATTGCCTTTTCTGTTCACTGCACCTGATTACTGGTTATAAGGTTCTGATTCACAGATTAAAGATCAACTAACTAAATTATAAGTTTCCAAGGTATACGTTGGTTTCTCTAAACACAGTTGCGTATACACGCAAGTTTCACTAACAGAAGTAGCGTATATAAATCTATTTATGGAAATGAAATATTGTTAAATTGCTAATATT
>APFE030107508.1:81560-118837 GCA_000404065.3 Pinus taeda | reverse complement strand
CCCCCCCCCCCCCCCCTTCTTAGTATTATTTTCAACATGGGACAACTACAAAATCCAATTCAAAGGACCGTAAATAAAAATCAATCCATATTAACATTTCATACTTATAAAATACAATAATGTTTGCTATCGTTCATAAATTTAATGTGTTGTTTTGTTCTACGCAGGGGAGCAACAATATCAATGAGTAGTCTGTTGATAATGGAGTGCAGCCAGAACATGGTGCTCTCATGCAACCCCATGATAATTCTTCAAATGAGACCAATGGAGGCAATTTTACGATTGTGCTTATAAAGTTTATGACGGTAATTTACAATTGTGTACATAAAAATTTTATGCTTTGAATGGCAGAGCATGTTGTACATGAGAATCCTCTACCAAAATAGGAGCACATGGAAGCCATTCTAATGGTGTTGAATACTGCACCATGTAAATAATTACATTACAAAGGTGTTTTTTAGTATCACCGAATTACTTCAATGATATTTCCTTTGAATAATTTCTTTGAATCGGTGGGTAGCCTCACCTTTTCTTCATTTAAAAAAAAAATTACAATTAAAATTATTTAATTTCAAATTGTGTATTAATTATAACCTTTCTTGTTTCAACTCTAGAGCATGTCGAGGATGAGGCTACACAAGAAACTAATTTGTCTACCTCCACTACTCAAGTAGGTAAAGGATACTTTAATACTATTTTTGTTAATGAAATACTTGCAGTAATAATAACAAAATATATCAATTTGACATTTCTTTCTTGTTGCATCTGATCATCCACCGCTCTTGCAGGAACCTTGATGTCATGAGTACACAACCAGGTTATCAAGAAGACTTCCAGAGGCCATAAAAACTAAAGGGGAAGAAGAAATTGATTTCCTTATTTCTGAATACATGTCAAAAAAAGAATGAAAAAGAAATTATTGAACTAGTTATATAATTAGAAACATCATCTATCATATTATAAAACATACTTTTGATGACAAAATTTATTGAGATTAAGTATTTTGTGTCTATGATTCATGAATGAATGTGATATGTTAATGAATGGTTTCTATATGTTTTTTTACATAAAAAAACCACATATGTTTCTTGATGAATTTTTTATTTTGCTAGTGTTTATACATGAATCTTAATATGTTACTTTCAAGTATTTTCTATTAGATAGATTGGGTACTGGGTAATTGAGAGTGATGTGAGGGGGAGGAGGGGCCATAAGACCTTCCACCTTCATGTGGTTGGCCCTATTTGGTAGAGAATAAATTAGGATATGAATAATCTTGGAGAAAACCTCCCTCGATACAACAAAGCAACAACAAAGTCAATGTTGACTTCATTGTTGCTCCATCAAATCAGGAGGCTTTCTCCAATATTAGACTACTCTAATAAATTATTCTCAAAACCAAGAGAATATCATTCAGGGATTCATGCACTTAAGTCTTTTTAATTATTATTTAATCATAAAAAAATTGTTAATTTATTTTATTATTTTGTTGATTCTTTAAGTGTTGGTTGATTCAATCGAACAATTGGAGGAGATTGCTATAGGAAGCTTTGGCATTGATTCTTTTATTCAAACCACTCTTGTTTATTCCCATAAACCCTGTATCTTCCAAATGGCAGAAAAATAATAGGGAATATCCATATCTCCTTTGTTGTCCACTTCCTAACATATATGACATTCAACCATTGTAGCATCTCCCTAATCCATCAATGGTTATTGTGGAGATGCTACAATGGTTGAATGTTTTATTTGTTAGGAAGAGAACAACAAATCAAATATGGAGATTCTTTGTTCCTATTCTATCATTTTGAAGGTACAAGGTTTAGGGGAGGTGCCATAAGAGATTCTACCTTCACGTGGTTGGCCCTATTCAGTAGAGAATAAATTAGGATTCGAATAATCTTGGAACAAACATCTCTCGATCTAACAGAGCAACAACGAAAGTCAATGTTGACTTCACTGCTACTCCATCAAATCAAGGGATGTTTTCTCTAATATTAGACTACTCCAATCATTTATTATTGAACCAAGAGGAGCTCATTCAGGTATTCATGCACTCAAGTCTTTTTAGTTATTATTTAAATGTTTTTTTAATTATTGTTTAGTTATAAAACATATTTGTTAATTAATTTTATTATTGTGTTGATTCTTTAAGTGTTGCTTCAATATTTCATAAAATTCTTGTGCAATAACCCTTAGAGATCAAAGAAATCATCTTTGTGTGAGGTCCAAGGAGGATTTGGAGTAAGAAGCTAGGAGACCTTTAATTAGTTCTCAAGGTAAAAAAACTCGGTTAATGTAATGTGTCTCTTGTTATTGACATATATCTATATGATTTTCCCCTTCATTATCTTGTGTATTCAGTATTTTATGGGGAAAAACGATAGATCTAATCTTCCTTGAGTAGATTAGGTTAGATCTAATAGTAGTCAATGTTCTTATTGCTTGAAAGGCTTTTATATTGTATTCTTGTTCTCTTGTGTGTCAGAAGCAAGTGCTAGGAGCTATAGTTGGAACTTTGGGGCTATATTAGCCAGGATTGTGCAAGGAAAACTAGTAAATAAAGGGTATGGGTCATACTCTTTATTCCCTTTGAATGTATTAGGATTGATTGCATTAGATCTAGTGGAAAATTGTATTGTAGTCTAACCCACATTTTGTCTTGGATCAATGTAACATCTAAGAGAGCGCTCACTTGTCTAAATGAATGTTTCAAACTAACTCAAGTGGTGGCTCCATAGGGAAGGATCTAGTGTTTGTTAATTATATTTCAAAAATCCTTTGCTCTTTCCTACCTTTGAGTGTGTTTTTCATCTATTTTTCATATTGAGTTACTATTAGGTTTTTAGATCCCTAAAATCTCTTATATATAGGCTTGATTCAAGTGAATTTCTCAACTTTTAAGCATGATCATGCCCTTTCTTCAGAGATATAGTGACTTATCGCATATTTGTACATTGGAAAAATGTGAATGTCCCTATTTGATTGCCTATTGTTGTATTAAGAATAATTGACTACCTCCTATTAGTATATTTTTTGGGATTTGTTTCCCTATTTATTTTTAAATATGTTTCAGAGCCTATTTTTTATTTGTTTGAGGTTTTTCTTAATTTGAGTGATTTTTTGTGTTCTAGATTGCCTAAGTTTGCCATCTAGTGAAAAGTGACCTGCGAAACGCCTTTGACAAGTTTGAATAGATCAAATTGTGACATGTACAACCCTTTCGTATGTTTCATGCCTGAGATTGGAATCTTTACATCCCACTTGTATATTTTTTATGAAGTTTTGGGTGATCATATCTAGAATCAACATTGAAGTGTGCTTGTGAATACCTCTACCAATATAATACAACTCTAAAACTTCATATGTTTGATGGTTTTATCTGTATCTTATTTTTCTTTATTAGACTAAGAGAACATTTTCATTTTAGAAGCAATATAACATAAAATCATTTGAGTGTCTCTTTAGAAGTTTCATTGTTGTAAAGATATTCATTTTTGCATTGCATAAGAATTGTTCTTGTACATATTGGATGATTATTAAGAGAATGTGAGGTTGTTATTTTATTATACAACGTTGAAAAAATATATATATCTCTTCCTCCCTCTCTGTAGTTTCCATTGAAAGAGAATGTTTTGTTCGTTTGCATTCGTTTTGTTCATTTTGGATTAGAAAGTGTCTTCACCCCAATAGATTCCACAAGCGACCCCAAATCCTCCTTCAAGTGGACATAAAGGTTGAAAATTAGCATAGCTCCCAATAGACCATGGTGGAAACCCTAAACAAGTGAATTCCCACCTCTAATGGCCTTCAAAAGGGTTTCTTCAAAGGTACAGGTCATCGCACCAATCAATTTCAGTATTATAGGTCAACACTCCTTTATATAAATGTATAAGTAAACTCAACATCATTCCTTATTAACAATATTAACGTCTGTAGGGTTTGCCTTGTACCTTGCAGAGGTTGGCTCAACAACGCTATTTAAATGTAGATAGGCATATAAGTTGTTCATAATTAAAGCATGCTTTAATATTGCACAAGATTGTGTGTGTGTGAGTGAGTGAGAGAGCATAGGTCGTAATTTACCCCCAAAGCTAGGCACCTTATTTCTCATTCTGGTCTAAACCTTTATGCGTCTACCTAGTCAAATTATGGTTATAGATATTACAGAGTGCCCAGAAATGAATGAGAAACATGTGCTTGTCCTAGATGCAACACCATCATTTATGCCCCCTCAAACTAGTGCTCAATGTCTTCATAACCAACTCAATGAGTACCTTGGACATATCTGAGATCTAGAAAATGTATAGTGTGGAGGTCATCAAGCATGATCTCTTGTTGTAGATAGCATCCACAAGTACCTTAATTCCAAGGTTTTATCAGTACTTGGTTATGATTTGTCAAAAAATGCAAATTGATTATGAGAAATAAACACAGTAGACCCTCCAAGTCATTTTTTTTCTCTATGCATCGCGAATTCGTCAGTGATGATGTTAAACTATATTTTTGAAATATCAGTGTTTTATGGAGAGATTGATATTGTCATTGGGAATGTATAGGAAGTATTCTTTTAGATTATCAAGGCTAATGTTTAAAATAGGGCCATGAATAGTTCTTGAAATATGTAATGTAACCCCTATGAATGGTACACCATTCTACTATTACTAACAAATTAAATCACCCTTAAATGTTCCCTCTAGATTGATATTAATGAGTGTTTTCGTGTTTGTAAATAGTACCTAGAATATGCCTCTACAAGTTGGATGAAACAAACATGTAACCCTGGTGCCATGCATACTCATTATGTGCTTCCTTAACTTCCTAAACAAAATACCAAGGGAAACTATGTATGCTAGTGAAAAAGTGGTTTGGACAACACTGCAGTCATAAATATCTCTTCATTCAAGTAGCCACAAATGGATATTATACAAAACAAATTCCATGGTTTAGCTTCTAGCAACAAGAGCCTCTTCAAACACATTTCCTAAATTCACCATTGAAAGAAAAATCTTGGTTGTATGTTGTAAAGGAACAATGCAATAACCACAAATTGTTCCATACTTAACACCTCCAATGCAGTATCCTTTGAAGAATACACGACAAACTACAACCCTTGAGTTGATATTTTTATGCTTGTTTCAATCCATAAATATCTTAAAACATCTCTCTAGTTGTTATTTCCATAAAAAAGTTATACTTCTTTCCCAATGATGCCTCTAGAAGCCTAACCATTTTTCTTTAGGAAAAATGGTGGGTAATAGGTAGTTGCAGGTCCACAAGGCTTAACTATGATATGATTTAAAGAAGGCTAGACCTAGGAGGTTTCCAAAACTTGCGTTTATGGTAAATGAATATGCAATCGAAAATAAAATCCCTTGTAGGTGTAATTCCCAATCTAAAAAGGATTCATATATAGTATACAAACCCAAAAAGAGATTAGGAACACACATTGGATTGTTATTAAGAGAGTATTAGGTTTATGTTTTATTATAATAATAAATAATATCTCTTCCTCCCTCCATATAATTTTCATTGAAAGAGAAAGTTTTGTTCTTTTGAATTCATTACTTTGTTCATTTTGAATTGGAAAGTGTCTTCACCCCAAAAAATTTCATAAGCAACCCAAAATCCTCCTTCAACTAGGCATTAAAAGAAAAAATATAGTAAGGGAAAGCATTTGTGAGTCTAGAAATCAAGGGCAAGTCTTCGTAAGTGGCAATTTCATGGTCAAGTATGAGGTGGGTACTCAAACTAACTAAGACTTTTGAGTCTTGTCCAAGTAAAACTGAATCACTTGTATGTAAAACATTACAACAACTAAGGCCAAGTTGAGACAAAAATGCACTATTCCAAATCAAACTTTAGGTGAAGAATTGAAAGATAAATGGTTTGTTTCATAGTTGTTCTCACTGTAATTTGATTTCTGAAGCCTTAGTAGATGAACTTGATCTAGAAAGTTGTGATCCAGTTTGACCATGTTCATTTGGTTGGATCCAAAAGATATAGGTCGTGAGAATCATCAAGATATGCAAGACTAGGTTTCCCATTAATATTAATTATGTTAATGAAGTAGAATATGGAGTTGTTCCACTAGACGCATGGAAATTATATTTAGTAGCCCATACTTATAGGATATATATGAACCTTTCTATATGAAAGAGAATAAACAACACTTGGTTAAAGGTGGTAAGGCCTACCTTGTCAAAAGGAAAGCAAGAATATATCTGACAGTAGCAAAACAAGGGTATCAATTAACTTGATTAAGACAAGAAAGCAATAGGGATCCATCATATTTGATGAAGTAGTGGACTTGGGTGGACAAGTGGAGGCCTTGTGCATCCATCACATTGAAAAATAATATTTTGGAGGCAAAAGGGATCCTAATAGGAATGTGTGGTATAAAACAGAACCACACAAGAATAAAATGGTTTAATGGTTGATCTCAATGCAAAACACTTGGAAAAACTAATAAATTGGTTGAAGGTGGAAGCTATAAATTTATGATGAGGTCAAGGATGTAATTGAGAGTCTGAATAGCCCCACACTTGTTCAATCAACTACCACTCGCCTCTAGTGTGCAATGATGTCATTTGAAACTAAGAATTAAAATATTAAAGACAAGAAAGATAAGTAACCAAGGCATCTTGCACACTAATATTTCCTACAAAGGAAAAAGCATAAGAAGAGCAATAAAGAGTTGAGGATGCTTGACCTTCCATCTTATCCTAGTAAGTTGGCATTGCCTACAAACTCATTCAAAGAATTTTCAAAGGGTTTATTTGGAAGAGATGAGGGGGGATGCATTAAATTCCTAAGATTATGATCTCTATTAATCCAAAGAGCCAAAAGACCATTGTAATTATACAATTGCTGAAAAGTAAACAATAATAATAGACATTCAATGTTGGAGTTTCTCCTTTGGGTTTCCTCCAAGGAAATGTTTGTGTATATTGTGAGTGATCATTATGTGATTGTGGTTCTCATTCTTTTTATTTTAGTTATGGTGTTACTTAATTCAGCACCAATGAATTTAATGTATAATCAAATCTCGCGTCATTGATATTGATTTTATTGCTAGATATATTAACAATTTGCATGACCACTAGGTATAATTTACTTTCAGTGATATTTGTTAACTACATGTTGAAACTTGTAGCAATAAAAGGCTTCATTTGACTAGTGCCTTAGTCAAATGGAAAAAAAAAATCAATTTTCCACATTAGCAAGATGACTTGGATCATAATTAGCTAGAGTGACATGGCCTTGTCTACTAGTCAAGTCAGTAAATTTGAGTTTGTAAGCTAGAACTAGAGTTGTGCATGGGTTGATTGCTAATATCTAGCAATCTAGTTGAGTTATTGATAGTTGAACTTAGTTTTTTGAGCTCTAATCTATAGTGGATTCAATAGGAGTTTAGTTGAGTAGTTATGATTGTTGTTAACTCACTGATCTCTTAATTAACTAGTAAATAAACTAAAAATAGACCTAGTCATGCATGGAATTTGAATTACCTAGCTGAGTGGATGGAAAAGGCACATTTGTATTTATAATTGTATGTTGTTGAGTGTAGAGTACTTTTGCACTGAGCAAGCGATCAATTCCCATTGGATTTGCACAAGGAAATAGGGAATTTCCCTATCTTTTAAGAGCTTAATTCCTTCAAGATTATGAAAGGAAATAGGAGGTTGGTTGAGGCTTGAATTGGATGTGTTGGACAGAGCATGTCATGAAGCAGGAGAATAGTTTTACAGTGCAAGGTTTGCTTCGGAGTTGAAGTGAGACATTGTAATTGATTCTCTTTCTCATATGAATTAATACAAAGCAATGGAGGGGTTTTCCCCAGTTGGGTTCCCATGTAAAATCATGTTGTTCCTTGTGTTTTAATTATTGCATGTTATTTCACGTGTTTATATCATGTGTTTTCCTTTCCGCGGAGTAGTAGAATAATTTTTTGTCTCTTGAATTCAATTCGATTTCATTATAAATAGAAAAACTCCTGCAAATTTCTACATGGTATCAAAGCCTCATAAGACTACATAGAAACCTTGTTCCATATAGTCTCTCAGAGAAATTTTGTTATGCAGAGTTTTTAGTGCAGGGAAAATGTCTTTCAACATATTAAGGTTGGAGTACGCATTGGAGGGTACCTCAAATTTTATGTGCTTGGAAAAACAGGATGGAAGTTGTCCTGGATGACAATGAAGTTGTCCTAGATGACAATGACGTATGGCAATATACAAAAATTGATATTCCAAAACCGACAACATCAGATGCACAAGCACTTGCTCAATGGAATAAAGACATAGTAAGAGCCAAGATAATTATTTTGGAGGGTGTTATAGATCATGTAGTTTTGAACTTGCATGGCCAAGAGACTCCTTTTTAAATGTGGAAAACTCATAGGTCTATTCCAAATCAATAGTGATGCTAGGAAATTGGCACTGAGAGATAAACTCGGGAAAATTCGAATGCAGAAAAATGAAACCATTCCTCGGTACCTATTCAAATTCTCTAAAGTTTGAGATGAAATTGGAGGGGAAGGAGAGACTATGCCACCAATTGATCTTGTGATATTAACACTCCTTGGTCTTTTGAAATCCCAAGACGGCTATCAGGAGGAAATCAGAAGAAACACTAGAGATGGTGTCACATACAATGTAGATGAGGAAGAAGATTGTGCTCTAGTTGGAAAAGGAAATAAGGCCAAAGGTATGAAGGCCCAAGGTGAGGCAAAATCCATCTTGAACAATGGAAAGAAGAAGTACCTCATAAAAATAAAATGTTTTCAGTGTCATGAATAAGGACACTATGCAACCAAGTGTCCACACGAGAAATACAACAAGGAGCATGTTGTAGGAGTAGGAGGAGATGCTTTGGAATCTCAATTTGAATTAGATTTCACCCTCTTTTATTGCATGGAAAGCACAGTAAGAGGGAGTGAGTGGTACCTATATTATGGTGCCTCATATCATATGACAAGAAATAAGGAATTCTTCAGTATCCTAGAGGAGAAGGATGTCCAATTGGACATAGAATTTATAAATGATGGGAAGTATAGTACCAAAGGAATTAATATTGTCATCTTCAAGAGGGAGTCAATCTTCGATGTTCACTTGAAAAATGTAATGTATGTGTCTAGGTTGAAGAAAAACCTGATTTATGTAGTTGTATTGGAGGACATAGGTTATGATGTGGTGTTCAATGAGGGAAAATATTTTCTGAAGCATGTTTTTTTTCCCACGAAAAAAAACGTAAATTTTGTTAAATAAGTTTAAGAAAATTACATTTTACGAACCACCATGTATGAAATTATTTCACTACTGAATAGAAACATTCCAAGAACATAAAAAATATTTACATAATAGCCTGATCAAACAATAAAAACAAAGGCTGCAAAAGCCATAAAGTCTAAAAATCAGGCCAGCCCATAAACTAGAAACTGCAAAAAAAGAAAAAGAAAAGAATGATCTGCATGACAATTCCAAGAGGTTTTCCTCCCCTCTATGAAAGTTCGATGAAAGAACTGGAAGAAATCCCCTTCCCTTAACTCTTGAATCAACTAGTGACCTCTAATCAACTGTGCGACCTCTTTGGATAGAAGATCAAAGACTTCATTCCTTTCCCTGTATATGTGAGAGCAGAAAAAAAAAACTCAAACTAAGATTTTAAAGATAAAGCATCCTCCATCAAGTCCTTGAGTGTGTGCAAGTGACGGAGATAAACCACATTTATCCAATTTATGATAAGTTGAGTCTGCTAAAATCTGAATCCTACGGTAATTTTGTGCACTAGCGAAAAAGAGGAGATGTCTAAGGCTGTTTAACTCAGCAAAGTTGCTTTTGCCTCTCCCTAAACCTACTTTAATTTTGAAACAAACAGAGTCATTTAAATGAAGGACTACCCCCCCTCCACATCCATCTGCTTGTGTTAAGCCATCGAAATAAGCCCAAGGCAAGCGTTTGTCTGTAGCTTCAGGGCTGATGACCCTAATAATTTTCCAAACCAGTTCCTCTTGAATCAAGTTGTAAATAGGCAGCATGTGATTGCAAGATACATCCCAATGAATTGGTGACACCAGAAAAATCAGGTGATTTCTAAACAGCCAAATACCCCAGCAAACGATGAGGGGTAGATTTCTAACTTTCTGAGAGGCTGTAGCCGACCACCACTATTGTCAGGTATCATTTTTCATTTTGGCCTCTCCATTGATTATCAATATTGAGAGTTTTTGTAATGAAATACCAAACCTGGGCCAAAACTGGGCAATGGAGAAAAAGATGATCTATATCCTCAGCTTCTTATTTACAAAGACAACATCTAGAGGGAACCTGCACCATATGCTTGCTCAAGTTTGATTCAATAGGAATTTTATTAGTGAGGATGCACCACATGAAGAGCTGAGACTTATGGGGGGATTTCAATTTCCATAAATGACGCCACCACCAACGATCCTCACCCAAGACCCGAGCCTCCATGATCGCAGTGAAGCCTTCTTTTGGGTTGTACCTACCCATTTGGGCCTTTTCCCAAATGAGTTCATCTTCCCTATTAGAAATTCTGATGTTGGCTTCCTCCAAATCCCTCACAAATCAAAACCAGACCCTACTTCATATTTCCTATAAACCTGTGTTCTCAAATTCCAACCATTGCAACCTCAGCCAATCAGGCCGACCCACCACCGAAATGTGTGCTAATAGAGTGAAGCCTGTCGCTGCCAAGTCCTAATACATTTTCCTTGGAAGGATATGTGCATTCCCACTACCATCGCAAGCATCTGTGCCAATTCTAACCTAAACCCCATTGCCAATCCTCCACGCCAAACCATCCTTGATAATGCTAAAGGATTGAGCTATGGCTTTACATATGATCGAAACACCCGGAATATTTTGACAGGGGTTTATAATCCATTCAATAATAGATAGGGGGTAGATGTACTTGTTGCAAATCACCTCCTTCCAGAGGTTGTTTGAGTTTATACTTTTCCACCCCTTCTTTTCCCTGATGCTTTTGCAAAAACTTGGGGTTCCTTCAGTCCCCACCCACCCCACTTTTTTGGTTTTGGAATATTTTCCCAGCTGACCCATGCAAAGGTGCGCCCCAAATTTTGTCCCCTCCAAAGGAAATAAAACAAATCTACTGAATCCTATCAAGAATTCCTTTTGGGATCCAGGCTAGGGACATCTAGTAAACCGGGATAGCCTCCAGCACAGATTTAATCAGAGTGAGCCTACCTGCTCTTGAGAACCATCTTTGCTGCCAAATGTTGATGCGACTTTCAATTTTTGCTACTAGCCAAGACCAATCAACAATACAATATCCATTCAGCTTTAGCCTAAATCCTAAACACTTGATACCAAAATCCAACTCCTGCCTAACAAAAGCAAAATTCTGGGTAGAAATTCTTCGCTCATTTTGCAAACATGAATTGAATATGATAGTAGATTTTTTATAATTCGGCTTCATACTTGTTGCTTTAAAAAACAAAGATAGGATGGACTTGAAACAAGAGGATCCACAGTATGAGCCATTTAAGAAAATAAGTACATCATCGATAAACAAAAGATGTGAGGGGACAATCTTGTCTGTGATCGAGACCCCTCTCAGATCTCCAGCTGAGCGAGCCTTTTTTAACAACCTACTTAAACCTTCCATTATTAGAAGAAAAAGCAAAGGGGAAAGAGGGCATCCCTGTCTTAGCCCTCTTTCAGCATGGAAGAACCCCGATGATGCCCAATTTATGAGGACACTAAACGAAACTGAGGTGTAACAACACATAATCTAATTGATGAAACTCTGAGGGAAACCAATGTGAGTAAGAATGAGTTGGATGTAGGACCAACTCACGCGATCAAAATATTTTGACAAGTCAATCTTTAGGATAGCAACCTTTTTGGAATGGGATTTGATCGAGTGAAGTCCTTCTTGAGCAGTACCTATGGCTTCATGGATCTAGCAGTGACGGAGGAAGGCAAATTGTACCTTTGAAATCATCCTGGATAGAATAGGCTTAATACGAAGAGATATGATTTTTGAAATGATCTTGTAGACACAATTGCAGAGGGAAATGGGCCTAAAGTCATCAAAAGTAAGGGGATTTTCAACCTTTGGGATGAGGGCCAGGAAAATTGAGTTGAAACCTTCAGACATCCTTGTTGAAGTTCTGCACTCCCCAATGGCTAACAGAAGGTCCTGTCCAATGAGGTCAAAGAATAAATTGTATAATTCCATGGGCCAACCATCCGACCCTGGGCTCTTATCCTTGTTGAAGCATTTCATAGCAGCTTCCAATTCCCCCATTGAAACCAGCAAGTGTAAAGCCTCCACTTCATCCTGCTCAAAAATCTAGGCATGACCTCCACAACCCGAAGAATCTCAGCAATGGAGGTCCCCCTTGGATCCCTGTAGATGTTAGATAAATGTCAAATGCCCATGTCAGCAAGCTGAATGAAATAACTTGCCTACCTGCCTGAATGATCCTTCAGCTCCCAAATCGTATTAACAGATTTTCTACCTCTGGCGAACTACTAAAAAAATGTTTTGTTCTCTTTACCCACCTTTAACCATAGCACTATGCTTTTCAAACACCAAGATTCCTCCTTTTGACGCAGCAGCCTGATATTCTCTCTCTCCAATTTAATTAATTGGTCCTTTTCTTCCAAGGATGCATAGTTGGTTAGCCCCGTAGATTCCAACTATTTGAGAATCCCTTCAATCATTTTTAAATCCTCTCCATCCATTTTCCTCTTTGACTTAGCCTATTGTTAATTTATGGTATGTTATATGCTTATAATAGTTTACTTCTTTTTCTTATTGTATTTGACAGATTAGTAATCACATGTACATAAATTAAAGTGCAGATAGAACATTAAACGATCGACAGAAAACAAGCCAAGACAAGGGACACAAGATGTGGTGGCTAGCCAGGGACAAACCCCACAATCTGTGGGGAAACCCTTTGATCAAATCTTATTTTATCTTCAATAATTCAGCAAAGAGAAATAGTAAAAGAAATCTTATTTAGATCAACAGTAGCAAACCCTAGATCAGCAGCATCAGCATTAGCGACTTCATCATCAAAACTAGGGCAGTCGATATCTCACAAATTGACCGCCGGATCGACTTGATTCCACCACCAAAAGTTGCAGACTTCAGAGGAGCTTCAAATGAACCTAAAATATAGTTCAGAAGAGGAGTTTTGATGGTCCATGTTGGTCAAACTTTGGATCTGCGGTTGCAGGTTCAGTTTTAGCAGATCCCTTCAAACTAGGGCAGTCGATATCTCGCAAACCGATCGTCGGATCGACTTGATTCCACCACCAAAATTTGAAGCATTCAGAGGAGGTTCAAATGAACCTACAGTGTATTTTAGAATAGGAGTTTTGATGGTCCACGCTTCTCAAACTTTGGATCTGCAGTTGCAGCTTCAGTTTCAGTAGATTCCTTCAAACTAGGGCAGTCGATATCTCGCAAACCGACCGTCAGATCGACTTGATTCCACCACCAAAAGTTGCAGCCTTTAGAGGAGGTTTAGATGAACCTATATCATAGTTCAGAAGATGAGGTTTGATGGTCCACGCTGGTCAAACTTTGGATCTCCAGTTGCAGCTTCAATTTCAGCAGCTTCCTTCCACGTGTGAGAGAGAGACTCTTTTCGACGCAGTAGAGAAGACCCTCTTTTCTGCGCAGGAGACAGAGAGATGTGATGAGATGAGTGAGTGAAAATAAGGAAAATTTGTCCTGTATTTATACACAATGTTGATGTTTGAATACATGCGATTGTTGGGCTTCTGAGCCTACATGAGTTATAGGTCAGCTTGATAATAATTCCATAATCAAAATAAATTCATATCTCCATAAATACTTATCAGCATCGGATGATATTTAGATCAATCCTATACCTTTTGATGACAGGAACCTAACAAAAATATTATTATCCATGAATAATATGACCCACATGAAGTTTAGCCCTAGTTTCCAATTTAACACTCCCTCTCAACTAGGAAGAACTTCATCTGACATCTATCTGTCGGTCGCTACTATTCATCCATCAAATGAACTGCCCTATATAGCCTGACCCTTGCCCTAATTTACTCTATTCTGTCTGTTCTACTTTGTCTTGTTCTGCACTTCTTTTGTCTGAATTATGAAGAAGAAAAGATGATCCAGGATGTATCATATTGACTTAAAGTCAGCCTCAAAATATGTACCACTAGTCCCAGACCAGTCTCAACCGACCCGAAGTCAATGTCATAGTATGTACAACTCCTACCACTAGTCCCAAACCAGTAACATCCTCCACTGAATCAAATTCAGTCTCAGAGTGCATACCACTGGTCCCAAACTAGTCTCAACTGACCCGAAGTTAGTGTCATAGAATGTACCACTCCTACCACTAGTCCCAGACTAGTATCATTGATCTCAAATTAATGGAGGGAATCCTAGCATAGGAATTACGGTAGATACAATGATGCATCCATCAGTACTACTACGATCCATAACTTCATTTCCCTAATCATTGATCAGATGAGAGGTACTTTCCATGAGTCCCAGACTGCATGGGTAGGATGCCTTGACAAGAGAACTAATCAATCCTATCCTCACAGGAGAACACATCAATCCTGTTACAATCACCATGGAGAACACATCAATCCAAGCCTCACAGGAGAACACATCAATCCAGGCCTCACAGGAGAACACATCAATTCGGGCCTCACAGGATAACACATCAATCCTACTACAATCGCCATGGAGAACACATCAATCCAGGCCTCACAAGAGAACACATCAATCCTGATACAATCGCCATGGAGAACACATTAATCTAGGCCTCACGGGAGAACTAATCATCCTGCTACATAGGAGAGTGAATCATCCTGTTCCACAAGAGGGCAAATTATCTTGTCCCACAAGAGAGTGAATCATATTGTTCCAGTGCGCACTACCAGGGGAGGGTGAGTCACCCTGTGGTCGTATGTTTCTCCAGTAAGGACCACAAGTCCTCAGAGCTCCTAGAGCTCAATGTATGCAACAAGCAGGACCCTTGTACAGGGGTTTCTTGACGACTCCAAGTCGTTTGGGAAAATTACAGATTAGATCATTCCTCGGGGCTTTAACAAGGTGTATCGGCCTACACATCATCTTAATGCGATGGAGCCTCCTTGTTCATCGACTTACCATATCCCAAATGATGTCTATTTGCTAGAGAAATTGACGAATACGGGGTTCCTAAATAATTGAATCCCACCTCTAGTTGTTACAAAGAATCATAGTGGTATGTGTTCAAACAGCTCACTGAAGAGCTTCCCCAACTAGGTAGCTTCATACAAGATCATACTTGTAGATATGTATCTATTCATGGTGATGCTTATGGTAGTTGAATTTTGCTTCCTGCTCATCCATTATATCGAAGCAAAATCCAAAGAGAAATAGCAATAAAAGTGCTCCAGTGATCCTCCACACTACTACCTGCCTAATCAGCATTCTAATAATCATGTAGTTTCATATTTACGGCAATGTATCTCAATCCATGAGAGATTGTGTCTTAAAGACATCTCAGAATATTCTTGGCACCAATCTAGTGAGGCTCAACCAAATATGAGCTCATAGTGCTAACTGCAAAACATATGTTCGGATGGAGGTTCACAAAGAACATCACCATGAATGAGTTTTTGAAACCCAGAGGCATTTCCCAAATCTGGTCCAACATCACTACCATATAAGTTCTGAAATTTAAGATCCTCGAGGTAGTCACAGGCTTGCAGTCCATCATACGAAATCTTTTCAGAATCTTCACCACATATTGTCCTTGAGATAGGAAAATTTCCCTTGGCTTCTGCCACACTTCAAGTCCTCAGTTCTTCATTTCAAATTCAGAAGCCAACTCCCTCTTACATTTGTGAATGAGAGGATATGCACCTGTTAGAAAGAGGTCATCCACATACAACACCAGTATGAGAGGCTTGTCATCTTCAACCTTAAGGTAAAGGTTAGGATCGGCTTCACTCTTAGTGAATCCCAGCTTCATCAAGTAGCTATCGATCCTCTCATACCATGCTCGGGGTGCTTGCTTCAGCCCATAGAGAGCCTTCTTCAACCTACATATATGAGATTTTCAATCATAAATCTCAAATCCTTTAGGTTGCTCCACATAGACCTCTTTTTTGATCGAACCGTGCAAGAACGTGGTCTCTTCATCTGATGTAGGTTCCATCCTAGTGAAGCCACAAGTGCTATGATCAAGCGGATGGTCGTATATCTGGAAACAAGTGCAAATATCATAGTCTATACCTTCCTTCTGGGAGAAACCATGAGCAACAAAACGAGCCTTATACTTTTTCGTACTTCCATTTACTGCATGCTTTATCTTGTAAAGCCATTTTGAAGTAACAATTGTCTTGTCCGGGGTCTGGGAACTACTTCCCAGGCATCATTCTCCATAATAGACTCATATTCTATGGTCATAGCATCCTTCCATACCTGATGCTTGACGACATATGAGAATGATGAAGGCTCATTTTGTATGATCATGCTCATGATGGTCAGGTATCCTTGATACTTGTTAGGTTTCTTACTTTGACAGAAGGTTCCTCAGGGTGCAGCATGTCCTTCAGCATCATCAAGTATCCCCCTAAGCCATGAAGGCCTCTTCCTAGAAGAGGGAGGCTCAGGTGGATAAATAGGATCCATGGGTTCCTCCACCTCAGGAATTGTTACATCATCTACCCATAGAGACAACTTCCACAATCGTATAGTTCTTCCTTTCCACCACACCATTCTACGCAGGAGTATGTGGTGTAGTAGTCTCCCTCTTAATGCCAGCCTCAGATATGCCTGAGTGAACCAACCGTAATATATTGGAGGTCTTGCTTTGGCTTGAGGGGAATGGTCCCCTTTTGAGCTTTCCTTCGGCACATCTTGGACATACACCTTCTTTCTCTACTCGGAATTTGAGCATCCCTATCACAATTTGTCTTACACCGAGTAGAGATTTATAATGAAGGGGGGCAAACCTCCGATGCCAAAGTTCAGACTAAAGAGATGTGTCATAAGACATGACACCTATCGGACTTCCATTGACTTGATATAATGAATCAATACCAAACCCAAGAGTAAAGGCATCTTTCACATTATTTTTTCATATACATACCTTGCCATCGCTGAAGGTTACCTTGTAGCCTTTGTCTTCCATTGCCGAGATGGAAACCAGGTTCTTTTTGAGGTCAGGTGCATTTAATACATCCTGGAATTTCTAGCCTTATTGAATGCTTGTCCTCTTCCTTGATTCCTAGCTCTCCTCTTACCTTTGCTATTGAATTTTTCATTCCTTTGAATGCCATCAGAGGGATTTTGATCATCGTCTCGGTGTGAGTCCTTTCTATCAAGGCACTCCCTTGCATAGTGACCTGCTTGATCGTAGATGTAACATCATCATTTTATTCCACCCTTAGGTCCAACCTTTCTTTTTGATTTAGACTAGAATTTATTCTTTTCTTAGCATGAGAAGAAAAAGTAGCAGGAGGACCTTTAGGCAAGGGCATTTCTTTCTCTTCTACCCTTGATTCTTCTTGAATGCATCTAGCCATTAATTCCTCGAAACCAGGAATTACATTATTGTTCAGAAGAGTAGTCCTGAACACGTACCATTCGGATGGTAATCCTCCAAGAGTTGTGAGTGCCATTTCTCTATCAGTAATAATCTTCCTAATAGATAGGAGATTGTTCTTTATCTCGGTGATTCTTAAGAAGTATGGTTGCATACTCTCATTTTTACCCTTCTTGATTTCCCTCAGCTTATTTCTAAGAAACAAAACTTGATTTGCATCATTAAATTTAAATAAATTCACTAGTCTATCGTAGATTTCCTTGGAGGTGTCCAATATAGAGATGTAGGCCACCAAGTGCTTGTCGATAGAGTCCCGGATGATCTTCTTCCCTTTAATTTCTCTGTTCTTCCATTTGTTCTTGGCAGCAGGAGGTGCATTTGATGGAGGCTCAATAATATTGCCTCTCACATGATCCAACACTCCTTGATCCTCAAGGGTTATATCAATAGACATCTTCCATCCATGATAGTCAACTTTCTCACAGATCTTGTCTTTGGCAGGAAAGAGTGTTGAGGACCCCATCGTTATTTTAAAATAGCCTTGCCAATCTTCTCTTCGGTGATTGCTCTTGCTCTTGCTTGGGCTTTGTCTTCACCTCAGCTCTGATACCATGTTAAAATATGGTATGTTATATGCTTATAACTGTTTACTTATTTTTCTTATTTAGCAATCACATGTACATAAAGTAAAGTGCAGATAGAACATTAAAAGATCCACAGAAAACAAGCCAAGACAAGAGACACAAGATGTAGCGGCTAGCCAGGGACAAACCCCACAATGTGTGGGGAAACCATTTGATCAAATCTTCTTTTATCTTCAATAATTAAACAGAGATAAATAGTACAATAAATCTGATTTATATCAACAATAGCAAATCCTAGATCAGCAACATCAACATTAGCAACTTCATCATCAAACTAGGGTAGATGATATCTCACAAACCGACCTTCGGACCGGCTTGATTCCACCACCAGAAGTTGCGGCTTTTAGAGGAGGTTCAGATGAACCTACACTGTAGTTCAGATGAGGATATCTTCTAGTCCACGTAGGTCAAACTTCTGCAGTTGTAACTTCAGTTTCGACAGCTTCCGACTTCAAACTAGGGTAATCAATATCTTGCAAACCGTTCGTCGGATTGACTTGATTCCGTCGCCAAAAGTTGCAGCTTTAAAAGGAGGTTCAGATGAACTTACAATGTAGTTCATATGAGGAGATCTTCTAGTCCATGCAGGTCAAACTTTACTTCTGCAGTTGCAACTTCAAATTCGGTAGCTTTTGGCTTCACATGTGTGATGGAGAGACCCTTTTCTGTGCAGTAGAGAAGGGACTCTTTTCTGCGCAGTAGAGAGAGAGAGATATAATGAGATGAGTGAGTCCAAATGAGGAAAACTCCTCCTATATTTATACATAACGTTGGTGTTTGAATAGATGCGACTGTTGGGCTTTTGAGCCTACATGAGTTGTAGGTCCGCTTGATAATAATTCCATAATCAAAATAAATTCATATCTCCATGAATACTTATCGGAATCGGATGATATTTATATCAATACTACACCTCTCGATGAGAGGAATCTAATAAAAATATTATCAACCATGAATAAGATGACCCACATGAAGTTTTTCCCTGGTTGCCAATTTTAACACGATATTTTACAAAAATACTTTGGAACGAAGCATTCCCATGGACATTCTATACACATATATTCATATATTACAATGCATGTGTTTTCAAATAAAAAGGGCTTGTAAAACAATACCTAGCTCATTGGTAAAGGAAGGGTGGTGATATTCCCCGCACCCCAACCCACCCCAACCCAGCCCACCCCAACCCACCCACCCTAATTATTAGAATAAAATAAAATATGTTAGCCCTTCATGAGCCACGATGGCTATGAAAATGTAATGAGTATTATGATGGATATATTTCCTAGCCTTAGTGCCAACACCTTAAAAAAAATGTATAGAACGCCAAATTAGTTGTGGAGAATTAGAATTTAATGCTAATAATAGGAAATATGATATTATTAAGAGATTAGAAATATGATTCATAGTATATTCGAACATCAAATATTTAATACAAGTCTCAAGAATTTGTAACCAATGATAAATTATTTAGGAGTTACAAAGTCAAAAGAAATAGCATGAAGTAGAATAGGAAGTGAATTTGAACCAAATATCATCAACCCTCTAGCAATTATAAAGTTATGAACTGGATTGGAAGGAGTAGAATATGAAATGCGATAGGCCATCATCACCACAGAGTTATAACAGGTATAGAATAATGTTTACAAGATAGGCCACGTGCCTCATTTATAAAAGAGATACTAGAAATTGAAAAACTAAATAGATTTGTAGTCTATGACAAGTAAAAAAAAAAAAAAAAAACAGAAACAATTCTATTATCTATTGTTTCTTTTTCTTGCCATGAGAAATTCTCAAAACCCTAATAAAAAATGAGTGAAATGAGTCAAAGATAATTATAATAAGACAATAATATGGACGGGAGATTTTATAAGCTCTAAACCCTCCTTCATAGTGTATGGGGCCTACTAGGGCCTTCACATAGTACACAATATTTTTATAAAAAGGAAAATAATTAGTCATGTTTCAACCATATGGGGATTGTTCCCATGAATGTGAGGAACATTCTTGGGAGCAATTGGAAGTATAGTTTCCCAAATCAAGCACACACTCCTATAATTCTATGACCAACACAAGAGCGAGAGGGGCAAGTGAACTCCCATGCAATATAGGTTTGTACTAGGCCCTCCACATTCCACCCCAAGCAAATTGTTCTTGGAGTCTCCAATGAAATTGAGCTTCAAAGCCCACTTTTAGGCTTTCTCCAGATGGATTAAAGAACAAAATATGATACATATCCAATAATACTACCACAAATAGATTATTGTATTACATCTAAATTGCTAGGTTGTAATTTGGAAAGATGACCTAGAGGTTTTGAAGATGAACAAAAAAGCTAGATTTTAGCATTTATATATCTCAATGGAATGAATTGTATTGGATCATAATATTTCTTGCAATCCATCTCGATGCATTCAGAGTGGGAAAAGTGGAGGAATCATCTCACGGGATCATTTTTATCGGTGGGACCCAATTTGGTGAAACAGGGTCTGAAACCTTCAGGGAGTGTTTTGATGCATCAACAATGTTTTATAGTGGTAATTTTTTTTCTTTATCTTGCACCTTTTCAGGCTATTTTGCACACAAAGATATTTCCAATAGTGCAAGAAGCGCGTCAATCAAAGTTTGTATGCAAAATTTATGCCACTTAGGAGTTGATCTTCCTATTTTCACACCTATAGTTCGAGAGGATGTCGCGCCAACCCCCATTATTCATGGAAAATGAGCTAGCCAAATTATCGTGATGTAAAATACTCTAGAAGAGCCTATTTTGTAACTCTATTTAAGAGTTGAATTAGTCAAACTTAACCACTAGTAGGCTATTGAGTTGTGTTATAACCGGGCCTCTAGGAGGAATAGGCATTCCATTATGTTGAGAGAATTTTGTTCGATAGTTGAGAAAAGGTATCCAAGAGAGATAGGAGGTGGATGACCCAGAGATGATATATGCACTATAGCAGCCCATGGGCCTCATGTTGTACTTCTTTATACCTATAGCCATATTTCCAGACAAAGAAAGACAATTGAGCGACCTCATCCTCCAGCTGGGTTTTCTCCTGAAAGGGTTTCCTAGAGCATATTTTGTGTCTTATGTGTGTGTGTGAGCTTATTTTTTTGTTCTCTACTTTTATACATAATTTCCATATGCATGTATGCACTAATTGTAGTAAAATATATAGATCTAGAAATTAAATAAAATTGTAATAGTGTAGAATTTCATATTTTTAATATTGTGATGAATTGTCCAGTGGAAATATCCACATAATTTTATAGATCATGGAAAAAAATCAAAACCACCATAAGTAGAAAAAGTTTACCTTGCAAGTATTTTGGGAGGGGAAAATTTTGAAAAATTTGATTGGACAAAAAGAAAGCATTTTGAGCTTTATATTTTTTCCAAAATTCAAAACCATGTTCTTGTTGTTTACTGCCTTGATTATTATTAATATGACACAAATTCCATTAAACGATAAGTTGTTTGAGTGATTTATCATTTTTTTTTGGCAAATTCACTTGTTGAAGTTGCTTCTGTATTGATGCATGTTGTAGTTACTGGGACATTTGAGTAGAAAGAACCAAATCTACATGTTTTTCTTTTGCAATATAGTCTTTTGGAAAGAAGATACTAACATGGATTCCACAAATTTTATGGTAATGTGATGGTTGGATTAAATAAATAAATAAATATGACAAACTACCAAGAAAATGAATCTAATGTGATATGTTGGTTAAAGATGGTGTATATTTATCCCATTCATTTGGATAGTTCTAAAGAGTACCAATACTTTACAAGTCATATCTTTGTATGAAATAACTTAGCCTTTGAATATTGTCAGGATGTCATGCCAAATACTTGACAATGCCTATTTGATGGAAGGGTAGCAAGTTCAAACTCCTATCAATTATGTTCAAGGTTTATTGGTACTAGACATGTGTATAAGTGTGACCCACGAGTTAGAATATGTCCATGCCATGTCATTTAATTTGTGTCATCATCATTGAATGACATGATAACAAGTGAGGATTCCTTAGAAGGGCTTCGTATATTAAAAATAAAGTTTTCACAAGTTGACTTTGGATGAAACTTCAAAGGTCCAACGGTATCATCCAAAAAATTGTGTCAATTAAATGTATATGGACTAACATGGTGTCCTTTTTTTTTTTGTTAATTCAAATAGAGATCATGTAATTTCCACATTTCTATATTGATGCCATGATTGTTGTAGATATATTTTGATCATCCTAGTAATATTCAAATGCACTTGGTTTCATGATCCATTATAAAAAACCTACTACTATACAAAATATTTAACAAACAAGTAACACAAAAAATAAGTAAAGAAAAAAAATTCAAACAATGTCAAATGTAAGAAAGAAACATCTATTGCATCTAGCAAGTGCCCTTCATCCTTGTACAAAACTCCATAGTTCTTGAGAGGAAAATAATTCTGGGGATTGAGCACAATATCTTATGCAAAGCATTGAAATGCCTTTAGAATGAGAACTTGTATTTGGAGACAAACTCCTTTTACGATGTGAACCTCGACATTGGTAGGCTCCATTTCCAGAACAATTTCATAGAGACCAAGTGCATCTGCAAACTTATTCCTCGATCGTAATATATTTGCCTAAGATAGTGCATCCTTCCCTTCAAACCTTCAAAGTATTGAGGACATTGGGGAGGAGGAAAGAGGAGGAGTAGGAGTAGAAGTAGGACTGGTACTAAGAAGTATTTCTCATTGAATGATGGTTCATGGAACGATGACTCACCCTTACATCGACATTTGAAGGAAATGGCCTCTTCGAGTGTTCATTTTCACCCACACCGTCCCTCTGCTCCCTTCCATCATTCACCATTTGAGACTAAGGAGATTGAGTGAACTGAGGTTTTGTCCATGCCATAATTTGACCCATTCCACTCTTTAATGCCCCCAGTTTTCCATACTAATCCACTTCACAACCCTTCTCTGCCAAAATGAAAAAGCATGCCCATGGTTACAAACTTATTTCAAAAATCCAATCATATAGTAACCATGTTGAAATCCATTACCATAAATGGGTTGAATCCATCATAGGGTTTAAAGTATTATATGCAAGTGAAAGTGAATCCTAGATATAATAACAGTTGGGTATTTAAACATACATCACATACGGACAATGTCATTGAAAAAATATCCAAAATTCACCTCAACATTACATAAAATCCTCAAGAACCTCACGCAAAATTTATCAAAACAAAGGAAGGGACCCTAAATACATATTTCCACCACATTCAAAATAAAGACTCTAGAATCGAAATCTAGCAAATGCAGTCAACATTTGGGATGATAAACTTTAGCTTATGGTCAGGTAGAATAGTTTGCATGGATACTTGTTCTCTGCTGCAATAGAAACAATCAAAATAGACTTTGAAACTCGAAACTATGAAATGTTGAACCTATGACCAAATAATAAATGTGGAGAGGAAAATATAAAAGAAAAATAAAGCGAACTTGTGATCACCAAAAAAAATAAAAGGGAAAGAAAGAGGGCTTTGTTACCTCTTCACTAACACCCTAAACAATTGGAGGAATAATTTTTCGGATTATGAAGTTCTTAACTCTGCTTGGGCTCTTTTGCCAAGTTTCATTATATGGAATGTGTGGAAAGAAAGAAACAAAAGAATCTTCAAAGAAGAAAAGAATTCCTCTCTTCGCCTGTTGGAGCAGATCTTGAAACAACTTAAGGAGACAATCGGCACCACAGTAAGGGATCTACCCAAAAATCCTCCCTCAGAATTAGAGTTGATAATTCTCAAGCAATTAGACTTGCAGGGGCTCATTCCACAAGATCTAGATAGGAAAATAATCATGAGGAAAATGGTTAAAGAATTCTGGAATCCTCCCTCGGAAGATTTTTTGAAGTATAACATCGATGGAGCTTCAAAAGGTAACCTGGGAATGGCAGGTTTTGGAGGAGTTCTTCGAGATGAAACAAGAAGCATTATCTCCCTCTTTCATGGTCATTTAGGAAAATCCACCAACAACATGGCAGAACTAATGGTATTGGAGCAATGCTTAGAATTTCTGAAACAGGACAACTGCCAAAATGTGATAATAGAAAGCTGATTCAGAGTTAGTCATCAACGCGGCCAAGAGAATTAGTCATGGAATAGGGCAGGAAAAAGTTACAAAACACTGGAGGTTAATAAGGGTTCTCCATAAAATACAACGACATATTCAGGGACTACACACTCTTAGATTCATCCATGTGCATAGAAAGGCCTATAAATTGGCAGACATTCTAGCCAACCAAGGTGTCACCTGTAAGGAAAGCAGAATTTCGATGGATATGCTCGCAATGTCGCAGAGCAACCTAAAAGAAATTTTCCATAACCAGGTGGAAGAGGATAAAGAAGTGTATCAGAACAAAACTAAGGAAGCCAATACGCAATGAGCATATTTCTGTAGGATTCTCAATTTTGGTCAGACAAATCTACTGTGGAAGGATGGCCAGGGTCGGCCTCAGTAGCTATGGTAAGCACAACACTGAAAATCCTCAGAGTCTAGAGCAAGGTTATCTTAGTCCAGAGAAAGGTTGAGAGTAATAACCGAAGGCATCTATTTTGGCGGCAACATTTCCCAATTTTCCAGTGTTGGGAGACAAAACAACTTCCTGAGTAGTTTTGGAGCGATCGTACTGCTTACAAGCCGAAGGTGGTTTTGAAAATTTGGCAACTCATGACATGTGGATGAGGGCTGGGTATGAAAACCACCCTCATCTCACACTAAAGTTCGATGACTTCATGTGAGCGATTTTCAGCTCTACTGTCCGATTTAGCAAGGCCAATCACGATCAGGATTGAGCGAGCGGTTTGGTGGGGTCGGGGGGTTAAAAATCTTGCTTCTTCATGCAGCGACATGTATCTACGACATCAGATTAAATAAGAAAGATGGAAAACAGTGATTAAGAGGTGGGTTAGGTGTTTGTTGGCGCGGGTATATGTGGGGAGTGTTCATGTGCCCTGCGATTCCCGTTGCTTATTTTATTGTTGGCTGTATTCAAAAGGGTTTGGCGGATACTTTTTGGGCCTTGAAGGCTTAGATTCTGTTGGGCATATTCCTATTTTGCCTTAGACCACAAAGTATGGTGGAAATGTGTATAAATTGTAAATTATGTTTGATTTAATGATATAAAAGGTACGACTCTTGCTTTGGCAAAAAAAAGAGGGCTTTGTTATCTATTAATTTGGTAACAAATAAATAGTTAAGAGAATGACATGGTTCGTAAAAAGGATGATATCACACATTAGACGAATATTATAGCACCATTTATCACCTTTGGTAGTTTTAATGCTACATGATATGGCCTAGGGAAACCCTTCCCTACTAGACTTGGTCCATTTTCTAAAAAATAATGTTTTAAATCCCATATTTGATTTTTCCCTATCTAAAGCGCGTGTACATGTGGGTTAACCTATACCCAACCCGCGTATATGTGTTAAAACATTAAAAATATACATAATCTCCCTTAATTCAGGCGAGGTTTATGGGTTTGACTTGATACCCACCTACTATAGCCTATGGCCCAATAGTTTCCCAACTGAAAAAACTAATTTGGAGAAGTATAAATACATCTCCATGGGAAGACCTAAGGGAGGAGAAAATATTAGATATTGAGATTATAGTTGATTACATCCTTGATCAAGTTTGAAGATATCCTTGTTCCTTCTATACTCCCAAGTCATAGGAAACCCGTGTTTCCTTCTTGAGATGTCCATCATTCCTTCATGACATCCTTGTGTATACTTATGGAGGAGGATTATTGAGGCTTGGGTAGGACAGATCCGGAGGATGGTTTCGCTTGGAGCCGGTGGATGACTCAGGTTGTAGTTCTTCTGCATTTTCTTTGGCTTACATTAATAAATAGGCGTTGTCTTGTTCTTGATGATTATGGTCTTTATGCATTAATTTATGTCATGACTTGGTTATAAAATCTCATGCTAATGCTTATTTTCTTATATTCTTATATGACCTAACACTTATATCATGAACATGATTTCTATTAATGTTGTTGTATATGCTTTGCTTGAGTGAGTTACAGGTTTTAAGGTATTAGAGGAAGCAAAGGGTTTGGACCCTATGGGAATGACCTCAAATGTAGGACCTTTGGGTAATACTTCTTCTTCCTACTTCAATAGTTTAAGCATTAGGAATGCGTGTTTGTGTGTCTCTTTATGATGTATATCCTCCACTATGTTGGGGTTCTCAACCCAAGACCCTGGGGTGATTCTACCAGAAATATAATTGGTGACTCCGCTGGGGAACGCATTCTTGTTTTTCCTAGATTGGGTTGTTTCTTCTTGACCAGGGTCTGCTTGATTGATTTCTTGCTTTTACAGTGTCTGTGACCTGTTTTCTTCCTGGGCATAAAGTTTGATCTTTTGGATCATGCCTAATTTTTTTTTTTTCTTTATTGAACTTTATATACACATTTTTCAGAGGATACAATAGCGTATACATGCTAGTTTCTTCAAAGAAACTCGTGTATAAACGAGTTTCCTTTGTTTCAGTTGCGTATACACACTTCTTTGCCTTTGCACAATTACATATACCTTATTTTCAATAAAATTTTCAAATCTTGGACTCAATTAAGATTGTTCCTAGTGGCTTTTGCTGTTTTCTAGTCATTCACTATCAGTAAAGCTCTGCTTTTATGCAAGTTTTCAGTTTCTAATCTTCATCTTGTTGAAAAACCTAGTCAACCTAGGGTTTTCTTTTTAAGTAAAGTTTTAGTTTAGGCTTTGGGTTCAAGGCTTCTTGTAGAAGTTCTTGGTTGTTCTGACTTTGCAGAACAAGAAACTGGTTGCAGTTTTTTTTATAACCAAACTTTTAGAATGCTTTCCTTTGCTTTCCTTTTTTGGTTGACCTATTTTGTTTTTCATGGTTTTTGAGTGCCTCTTTGGTGATCTAGAAAGTCTTTCTTGACGTTCCTTTGGTTTGATGAAGTCCTTTCTACTGCTGTTTAGATCAATCTATGCAAGTCTGTAGTCCTATGTCATTTCAAGTTTTATTGTATTAATGATGTGCATAACTTGCGGATTTTGGGACTCTTTATGCTTGTTTTTGGTGTTGGAATTTTAGTAGTCTTTGTGTTCTCAAAAAATTATTTGGGTTCTTTAAAAAAGAAAAAGACAAAAACATCGTTCTTGCCTTTATTTTTCTTTTCATTTTTTTTTTTGGTTTCTTCATTATTTTTGAGCAATTGTGAACTTTTTTCGATTGGTTTTGAGGGAAGTTTATCATTGAATTTGTGCCCTCCTTGTAGTCAAGTTGGCCTATTGATATTGGAAAGGAACACATTTGCTTATTATATGAGCATCCATAGAATCTTGCACCATCATTATAGTGTGCATTAAGTTAGTTTTCATTGTAGGCACTTTAGTCTTTTTGTTAGATTTTGAGTGTGTGGAGTGTGTTTTATGCAAAAAATAAAAAAATAAAAAAATAAAATAAAAAATAAATAAAAAATAAATAAATAAATATAAATAAATAAATAAATATATATATATCTATAATATATATATTATTATATATATTATATATATATATATATATTTTCAGTTTATTCTTAGAACCTTATAGAAATCTCTTTTCATTGAAGAAAAATAGTTGCATTTTCATATAGCTAAGTTTCTATTGATTTCTTTTGTGTCAAAACACCACAAATTTTACTTTCATTTTACCGTGACCTAAAGAACATCCCTTTAAAATCTAGTGCTTAATTAAAAATAACTAGAACATTTTTTGATTTGTCATTAATTACATCAACAAGTCTAGCTCTTTAGGGCCTTGGAATAGGTGAGTGGAGAGTTAACTCTCCAAGGCCACTCAAACTATTAAACATAGATGTTGAATAATGAGTGAAATCCAGTGTAACTCTCCAAGGCCACTCAAACTATTAAACATAGATGTTGAATAATGAGTGAAATCTAGTGTCATTAGAAAGATCGGGAAAGCTCCGTTACTGGGAGTCAAGCATGAGGGAGAGTGAAGACAAGGAAAGAGAGATACCCCCTCTCCTACTTGTTGGATCCCACCCCAAGACCGTTCCACCTGGATTTTGATACGAACTGGTGTCCATATTTTCTATTCCTAGGGACCACATAGGTCGTTGCGGAGGAGAATCTCATGGCACATGAGGGAGACGTTGCATCACGTTCATTATTACTTCTAGAGGGTACCCTTACGAAGCTTGGGTACTTACGACGACAAAGGCTTTTGTCTGGGGGTCAGCATAACACTTTTTGTCAACTTCATTGGTAGGCTTGGACCGTCATTATCCCAAACGATCTTCAAAAGGTCCTTGACTTCACTTTCTTGTATTTTGGTGTCCAGTCCTCATCACCTAGAGCGGAAATACTTGGAAGTTGCTTGATTGAATGTATCTTCTAGGGACTTTGTTAGAGAGTGCTATTTGCTCCTAGTGGGCCATAGACTTATAGTTTTTTTGAGTTTCTATTTAGTTCTCTTAAATAATTAAAAGTGGTTGATCGACCAGTTCATTAGTCTAACCTACGAGTGTTGAGTCTTCTTCCAGAAGGCGTAGAAGCAATTCTATCGGTGATTTCCAATCAGTGGCAGTAGACGTAACAAAGATTGATACTCCAGTTCAAGCTATTGTTTCACAGAATAGACATAGTGTAAGTCAAGATTTGGAGAGGAACACTCTAGTCCTTTCTAGAGTGCTCTTCCAATTGGAAGGCGTTATAGAGGTTGAAGAACTCCCTGAGTCCCCTGCGACTCCTTCTTCTCCTCTCCCTCCTAATTATCTAGATGCTTTATTATATGTCGGGACCTCGACCCATAGGCCTTTGAGCCCTGGTCTATATCAGTATTTTCCTTCGATGGCCACTACTGAGAGCATGGTTTCAACTATAAGTGATACTAGTGAACATACTCCTTTCTCAGTACAAGGAGGAGGTACAATTTCCATACCTTCAATCACTCCTAGCACTGTAATATTTGTCTCTACCTCCATCATATCTTCGAGTGGGGGCACCCAAGCTTTTGCCTCCAACACTGGTTCTTTCCCCTTTGGAATTCCTACCAACATAATTGCTTCGGTTCCCTTAACTTTTCCATCCACTGCTTCCACGTCTATGACTTCCATGGCAAGTGGGTCAGATTCTTTTCAAGGTTTCCCTTTTGGGAGTGGTCATATACCACATTCTAACCTGTCTCTAGGATAAATAACTTTTTCCTCTCAAGGTCAATGTTATAATCCTTTCCAAGGATGGACTGATCCGGCTGTTAGTAGCTTGGGAGCTGAGAATCATTTCTCTTTTGGCCAACAAGGGAACATGCTAGACTCCTTCGTGAGTTCATTTCAGAGTTTTTCTCCCTTTGCTAATGCATGGAACACTTACCAAGGGTTCTTTGCTCCATTTAATACCTCACTAGGGATAAATTTCACTGGATATGGAAATTTTTTGGCAGGAGTTGGACAAACTCCAAATTTTTTTGGGCAACAAGGTTTTCCTTATGGTTCAGGCACTTCTACGAATTGCCTCAGGCAACCTGGTGCCTTCACAAATCCAAGATATTCTTTTCAGAACATTGGGAATTTTTCCTAGAGTGGGTGGAATCCTTAAGGTCCTCCACTCTTACCTTTCTTGGCTACTTTTTACTTGCCATATCTATCAAAGTTAACTAACAATCCTATTCGATACAACTCGGTTTCACCTCCGGTTCCAACCAAACTTCCATTGGACATATCCAAATTCGAAGGGAAGACTGGTGAATATTCGGGTGACCATATAACCACTTTCCGTTTATGGTGTTCGTCAAACTCTCTGATTGATGATTCAGTCAGGTTGAGCCTATTTCAATGCATCCTAACTGGGAATGTGGCTAAATGGTATATTGAGCTTGTAGGGGGAACCTTCACCTTGTTTGGTGACTTGGCCACCATATTTTTAAACCATTTTAAGTTGCTCGTTTGTTTTGATGCTGGAACTGAGCTTATCCACCAAGACCAGGAAACCCACATTTTTTATCACATCCAAGAATGCAGGAGAAGGAAGAGGCTCATTAAAGTCGATATTCCCCAAGAATTCCTTCTTGAATGGTTTCTCAAATATTTTCAGCGTAAAATTTCTAAGGATGTATCACTCTTTTGGTGTATTCACTGAAGAATAGGATATTTTTAGAGCCCAACAATTAGAACTCATATATTCTCAATCTAGGATTCTTGAGAAAATTTTTCCTGATGCTCCTAGATCAAAGGTTGATCTTTCCAAGCCGAAGTCAAATGCCCATGCCAACGGGCTAGTTGGATCAATTGATAATAGCACGACTAACCTGCTAAACAAATTGCAACAATTCTCTTAGCAAACTGCTTCTTCTATTCAGGCATCACCATCAGTGCCCATGCCTTCTCAAACTTCATCTATCAACATCATTCAAACTTCTAACCCCAAAAGAGATCAACAATCCAGTGGGAAGACAAAAGGACGTGGTAAGAAAAATAACCAAGATGGGAAGGGTAATGCAAACAAGCCCGATAGTGATGCTAGGGGGGTAAAAAAGACTCCAAGAAGAAAGTGAAGTTTCCATGCAAGTTATGCAATGGTGACCATTTGAATCATCTTTGCCCAAATATTCAGGACACTCAGCGCTTGTTGGTTCAACAAGTGTCTTCTAGCTCCTAGAATGTGCTAACTAACCCTCTTTCCCAAGGGCAACAATTGTTAGCTGGTGCGAATGCTAGTACTGGTACCCCCACTAGGGGCAACCAAGAAGGGGAAAATCCATCAAATGTTTATATGATGAGTTCACACGTTGATGTTTCTACACGGTCATGTGATTGTGGTGAACCATAATCATCTAAGACCAAGAGTACTCTTGATGTTTCAAAGCCACTCCATATCGAGAGGCATGTAGTTGAGTTTATACCTCAGATGCCGAAAGGCTTCGCAAAGTGTTTAACAATCAACCCCAATGCCAAGGCAACTCAAAAATACTCCATCGTAGAAGATCTGGCTCAGAGTCCTTGTTCCATGTTAGCGTTAGAGGTACTCCAATCGTACCCAACACAAAGGAGTGTGTTTCTCACTGTGATCAGAGTGGTAGATCCAAATAACTCTCTTATCCTTAAATTCGACATGTCGAATATCAAGAAGAGACTCCCACATCAAATGAAGTCTACATACCGAAATATCAGTATCTTTCGAACTATAGTTGATGAGGGAGCTTCCACATGCATAATGTCTATATCATGTTGGAAGGCTATTGGATCACCTTAGGTTGTTCCGCTGCCTACTCTCTTAATGGCATTTAATGGTCATTCTCATAGGCCACATGGGATTATCCCAACCTTTCATGTTTGTGTTTGGGGCAAGGTTGTAAATATCAAAGTAGAAATAGTTGATGCAAATTTGTATTATAATCTCCTTTTGGGAAGAAATTGGATTTATGAGATGGATTCTATTGTATCATCGTTATTCTGCATCCTCTTTTTTCCTCGTGAAGGGAGAATTGTAACAGTTGATCAGATGGATTAGTCTCTGGGTGAATCCAATGTATCTTTTGAATCTACTATTCCCTTAGTGAACAATCCTAAGAAACCTATTGAGAATATAGGAGTTGGGATGTATTCTTCTTTAATGGGTACCTTTGATATTCCTGCTCCTATTGCTCGAATTAATGCTATTTCATATTCCAAGGCACCTTCTCAAAGAGAGTTCCTTAGAACTCATTATTTTTCGGATCCTTGGCCCTTACCCTCTTCTACAACCACATTAGATGAGGGGAAAGTGGGTGGAATGGAATTTCTTATGTCTGCAGTTGAAATTGCTTATCAATCTATAATTAACACTACAGAATTTGATGTTACTCCTCTTTCACCGGAGGATCTGGATGGGGATGTGGCTCTAGCCTGGACTCTAGGTTCAACTTCTGCTATGGATTTCCTAGATACTATTTTTCCATCCAAAGAATCAATTCTAGAAGCAAGGATAGGTATTGAGAGACTGTGGGATGATTTGCATCATCGTTCATATTTCCTCCCTGATTTGCGAGAAGTAGACTCAAGCTTTTCCAATCCTTCATCTACTGGTGATGTTCATGCAATTTTAAATCCTTTGGCTCCAACACAGTTTTCGACCGAAGGTAACATGTGTGTCATTTCAAAAATTGTTCTAGTGAACATCTCTAGGAATCCAACCGTTATCAAAAATGTCTTCATTGGAGCTAATTGTTCCCCTGAAGAAATTTGAATTTATACCGATCCTTTTAAAGAGTTTTGAGACTTGTTTTCTTGGTCTTATGAGGAAATTCCTGGGATAGATCCATCTATAGTCTAGCATGAGATCAAGACATATGAAAATGAAAAAACCTATTCACCGAAAGCTTTGACCGGTAAACCCTAGGAAAGAATCTGCTATAAAAGATGAGGTTGAAAATTTTCTTAAGGTGGGTTTCATATACCTCGTTCCTTTAACTAGTTGGGTCTCGAATCCAGTCTCGGTTGACAAAAAGCAAGTGACATCCATGTGTGCATTGAATTTAAGGACTTGAATAAGGCTTGTCCTAAATATACTTACCCCACACCATTTATTGATCATATTCTCGATGAATGTGCGGGTAATGAGATTTTCTCTTTTATAAATGAATTTTCTGGAAATCGCTCTTCGTCTGGAAGATCAACATAATTTATTTGCCCCCGGGGTACATTTGCATATAAGAAGATGCCTTTTGGCCTTAAGAATGTTGGAGCTACCTTTCAGCAGACCATGTCATATGCTTTCCACGATATGAAACACGTTATCGAAGCCTACTTGGATGATTTATTTGCTTTTTCTCGAAAGAGACTTAATCATCCCAAGCATCTTCGATTAATTTTTGAACGATGTCATTTCTAAAACATCTGGTTGAATCCAAATAAGTGTGTTTTCGCCGTCACGTCCGGTCGTTTTTTGGGATTCACCGTTTCTACTGAAGGGATTCGTGTAGATCCCTTCAAGGTTGAGGCAATACTTTAGTTGCCTCCCCCTTCCACTATTCATCAACTTCAGAGTCTTTAAGGGAAAGCCAATTTCTTAAGGAGATTTATCGCTAACTATGCCAAGATTACTAAAGGATTTATGAGACTGCTCAAGAAAGGGGTCCCATTTCTATGGGACGATTTTGTGCAACACTCATTTGATGCTCTGAAAAAAGCATTAACCTCTGCTCCTTTATTGAGTCCACCTGATTATAGTAGATACTTCCTTTTATATCTCGCTACAACAGAATCAAATATGGGTATGGTTATGGTTCAGGAAGATGACGCTTTCACTGAGCATGTAATCTATTATTTGAGCCGAGGCTTAGTGGGCTCTGAACTGCAATATTCTCCCATTGAGAAATTAGCTTTGGCATCTGTCCATGCTATCTAGTGACTTAGAAATTATATTCTTCTTAGAAAAACTTTCATCTTAGCAACTGTCAATCCATTTCAATTTGTTCTCAGCAGGCGAGTGATTGGGGGAAAATACAATAGATGGATTTTCATTTGACAAGAATTCGATCTCGAATTAATGTTAGCCAAGTCTAAGAAATCGTTAGTATCTGTAGAATTGATCTCATATTTGTCTTGTGAGGAAGAAATAGTTTATGAGGAATCTTTTCTTGATGAACATCTTTTCCTTATTTCCTTGCAATATCCTTGGTATGGAGATATCATTATATATCTCTAGACTTTAAAGCTTCCTCTCACTTTTTTGAAGGATGAACATAGAAAGTTACATCACTTGGCTAAAAGCTATATTATTATAGGTGACACTTTATATCGTCGCAGGGTTGATTCAATCCTTAGACGTTGTTTAACCTTAGAAGAATTTGATTCTATGCTAAATGATTGCCACAGTGGAGCTTGTGGTGGTCATCTATCTGGGCTTGCAACAACCCAATTTTTTTGTGTTTGTAGGCTACTTTTGGCCCCCGATCTTCAAGGATTGTGTTGAAGTGGTCAAGATATGCCACCCTTGTCAAGTTTATACTCGGAAAATGCACGCACATCCAGCTATGCTCTTTCCTGTGATTACCGTCGGTCAATTCACGAAGTGGGGTATTGATTTTACTACTTGCAATCTGCCTTCAGTGGGAAATCATAAGTATATCATCGTAACTGTTGACTACTTTACTAAGTGGGCCGAGGATATTCCCAATTTCAAGAATGATGTTGAAAAAACAACCCTATTTCTCTTCAACCAAGTCATTTCTAGGTCTGGTATCCACAAAGAGATTGTCACTGACCATGGCAGTCATTTACAGAACCAAATGTTGTCTGAATTAGCTCTTAAATTGGGTTTCTGGCAGGAGAATTCATCTCCTTATTATCCTCAGGCCAATGGGAAAGTTGAAGCCATGAATAAATCCCTAAAAATCATTCTACAAAGAACGAATAACAAAGCTTGATCTAATTGGCACATTATGTTATATCCGACTCTTTGGGCATACTGAATGTTAGTCAAGACTGCTACAAGTTTTACTCCTTTTCAATTAGTTTATGGGTTGGAATCAATTTTTCCTGTGCAATGTGAAATTCCTTCCCTTAAATTAGTTGTTGAACTTATTCCAGATACTTCTAGTATTAAAGAATGCCTCGTTCATTTGGAACATCTCAATGTGAAGTGTCGATATGCGGCTTGTTAGGTCCCTATACTACTAGAGCAACCCATTATTTTTATTAGTACAACCCCCTTATTATATTGTTGTGACCATGTAGTCCCCATATTGTTATTATTGTGCCCCATAGAAGCCCACTATTGTTATTATTGTTCCCTTACATTATATTGTTATGTCTGTTGTGATTATATATGACTTAGATTATATATATAAAGGAGGTTTGTCTTTGTATCATCAGAATTGTTCATTTTTGTGTAATTTAAAGGAGGTTTCCCCTTCGAAGAGGCTTATTTCTAAGGTGTTGATCTATATTTTCTATCTTTTTGTGAGTTGGTTTCATAACATTTGGTATCAGAGCATTGGATTCTAGGGTTTCACTACTCCAAACAGGTCATTGTGGAATTTTCGCTATAACTTTTTTCTACGACATTTAAGAAGCTACCAAAAAGACCCATTTGAGCTGAAATCGTTCTGAACTTCAGGTCCAAATTTCAGATCCTGTCTCTCTATAGTTTCGAAGATATAGTCTGAGGAAGTTAGGGTTTTTGCAGACCGCCAAATTACATTCCAAACAGGTCATCTTGGAGAAATCGTCATAATTGTCTCTCTAAGCATCATATTGAAATTTTGTAAGAAGTTAAAGAAAGAGGACGGACTTTAGTTTCTTGTGTATATTTTACAGATTCAAATATCAAAACAGTACACGTGGCACTTCATACAAGTTCACTCTTCTGAAAAGGTATATAATCAGGTCATCTTCGGAGATTGTACATAACCCTTTCTTAGAGAATCCGATTTTGATCAGACTGGTGGGATTGGAAAGAGAACACAGAGGGCTACTGCAGCTCGCAATTTCAGAACTGAAAGAATTAAAATTACAGAGTTATAGCTGTTTCAAGATCGAGCTCCTAAAATCAAGAAAATGCGATATGAGGAAGTTTGATGGCAAGGATCTGGTAAATTGAATACTATAGATGGAGCAATATTTTGATCTACATGGTGTACCACTGTTACAAAAGGTATGACTTGCATCTTCATATTTAGAACCGGATCAATTTTTATGGTATAAAGGGCTTTGTTCTAGTAAGCAACTTGTTACGTGGTCAATTTTCACAGAGAAAATGATAGCACATTATGAGGATACAAAGAGAAACACCTTCTTTAGAGCAACACCACAACAATTGGAAGAAAAAGGAGAAAAAGGGCTTTGTTACAAAGTGGAAAGAAAAATTATGGCAACAAGAAAGTCTACCCCTCACAACTATAAAGTTGGAAGTGTTGTTTCTCCTAGCCTTCCACAACCTACAAGGGTTACACCACAACAATTGGAAGAAAAGGAGAAAAATGGCTTTGTTACAATTGTGATAACAAATACATTAAAGGTCATAAGTGTGTTGAGAAGAAATTATTTTACATTTATTGTGGAG
The DNA here is from genome assembly GCA_000404065.3 of Pinus taeda. NCBI lineage: Eukaryota > Viridiplantae > Streptophyta > Pinopsida > Pinales > Pinaceae > Pinus > Pinus taeda. The sequence goes on along the minus strand of APFE030107508.1, from coordinate 82,515 downwards.
AGGAGGAAGAAAATGATCAAGGAACTTCAAAAGAATAGTATATACACTAGGAACCAACCCCAAAGAAAGAAGAAATGAATCCTACCATATTTTGTAAAGCATTGGAAAGAATTATCACTCCTAAAACTCTCAAGATAGAAGGACGTATCAAGAAGAAAAAGGTTCAAGAAGTGAAAGATCACACCGAGAAAGAAGAAATGAATCCGACCATATCTTCTAATGCATTGGACGAAATTACCACTCCTCAAACTATCAATATAGAAGGACATATCAAGAAGAAAAATGTTCAAGAATTGAAAGATCACATTGAGTCTCAAGAAATTAATCCGACCATATCTTGTAATGCATTGGAAGAAATTACCACTCCTCAAACTATCAAGATAAAAGGACATATCAAGAAGAAAAGGGTAAGAGTGTTGATTGATTCGAGCAGTACCCATAATTTTATTTATTGTAAGGTAGCCAAGGAATTGGATTTCTTCCTATATCCAGCATCGGAGTGTCAAGTGATGGTTGCAAGTGGAGGAACAATAAATTTCTCTAGAAAGTGCCATAATATCAAGCTATCCATGGGAGAATATGTATTGAATAGCCCAATGCTTTACATTCCAATGAGTGGTGCTGATGTTGTACTAGGAGTCCAATGGCTACAATCTTTGGGTACAATAGCTTTTAATTTTCAAGAACTTTTCTTGAAATTTTTTGGGAAGGAAAGGAAGTTGAATTGAGGGGTATCGAAGGAAAACCTGGAAATATAATCAACTCTAACATCATTACAAAGCTTCTAAATAAAGAACAACGGGGTGTAATTTCACAATTATGTTCACTAGAGGATCCCACATCGAAATCATGTATTTCTCCAGATCTCCAAAACGTTTTGGACAATCATTCCAAGGTATTTGAGACTCCCAAAGGCCTCCCACCTGTTCGTGATCATGATCATGCTATTCATTTG
>APFE030107508.1:25839-81540 GCA_000404065.3 Pinus taeda | reverse complement strand
CCAAACATCAGGCCTTACATATATCCATATGCCCAAAGGAGTGGGAACTCATTCAAAAGTTGCAGAAGATCCCAGTTCGAACAATATTGCGAGAACTTGACAAGGAAGAAAAATCATATTGGAACTTGAAGCAGTCACAGAACCAAGAAATTGAAAGATACGAAATAGATCAATTTCAGAGTATCTCATTAAGTGGAAGAACTTATCTGCTGAAGACTCCACATGGGAGGACAATAATTTATACAGAAGCATCAATAACTACTCAAGCATTGAGGATAACACTTTTTGAAGGAGAGGGGCATGTTAGGTCCCTATGCTACTAGTGTAACCCATTATTGTTATTAGTACAACCCCCTTATTATAATGTTGTGCCCATGTAGTCCCCATATTGTTATTATTGTGCCTCATAGAAGCCCACTATTGTTATTATTGTACCCTTACATTATTTTTGTTATGCCAGCGCTGATTATATTATGACCCTTTAGACTCCTAAATATAGAAAGGAGGTCTTGTCATTTTTATCATCCAAGAATTGTTCATTTGTGTAATGTAAAGGAGGTTTCCCCCTCGAAGAGGCTTATTTCTAAGGTGTTGATCTATATTTTCTATCTTTTTGTTAGCTGGTTTCATAACATTGACAAAGCTCATAAAAAGAGAGTAAAAGTTAAATATGATAAGGTTGTCCATCTTAGTGTTTTTTCTGAAGGTGACCTTGTCTTGGTTTATGACCAAGACAAAGACACCTTAGGTGCAGGCAAGTTCAAATCTATGTGGTACAATCCCTTCATTGTTAAAAAGGTCTTGAAAAATGGATTTTATGAGTTGGTTTATTTTGAAGGAAATGAGTTGGCAGAGCCCAGAAATGGGCTCTATATTAAAAAGTCATTTTCTTAGGCTTCACCTAGCATTTGCTTTATTATAAATATTGTATATTTGTGCATATGTATCTATCCGTTTCGTAGTGATGTTTATATTTTTGATCTGATTTGGCATGTATTGATGGATGTTTCGATATATCTAGAGTTCGCCGATGGTGCTAGTAGATACACACAGAACCTTGCTTCCACGGATTGGGTGATTTATATCCATCTAGCCAGTTGTTGGTTTCAAGAGGTGTATGTATTGGTCCTACTTCAAACAATGTTTCTGAATATACTGTTGTCATTAAGTTACTATATGAGGCAATATATCTTGGTATTGATTCATTAGTAGTATACTTGGATTCACAACTGGTGGTATCTCAATTAAATAACATCTATCGTGTGAGAGATCCTTATTTATATTGCCAATTTCTGAGAATGCGTTTATTACATAGACCATTTATTTATGTCACATTTATTCATATTCCACGATCTAAAAATTCATTTGCAGATTCTATTGTTAATCAAGCATTAGATTGGCACATAAATCATTCATCAAATTAAAAATTAAAAATAATCGAAGAGTCATATGTATATATATGATCATCACAGTGAAACCATCGGTACATAGATAGAAGCTTTATGTTCAAAATAATATACAAAATTGGGACAAAATCATCCTACAAAATTAGGGCTTATGCCCATAATCATGTTTAATCAAAAGATTTGATCATCCATAAGTTTATATCTATGGGTCCTGCTGAAGGTGAGCATCATGGAAGAAGACGATATCATTTTCCACCCGTCAGAACAGTCACACCCAATCACATGGCACTCCTACCATGCGCCTTTTCATCTCTTCCAGAAGGTCTTCTATGGCTTCCATAAGTTCTTGGTGAGTCAATTTCACCAATTTTCTTTGTACAACATGGAGGGTCCTTTCGGTCTCAGCTACAGCCCCCTCCATGTCTCTTTTGCAACGCATGTGCCTAGGTAGACCTGCAGGTCTTACTGGTCTGATATATGTGTCATGATCAAGATAATTTTGTAAGTATTTGTCTCATAAAAAAAATTCAGTTTATTTACACTTAAAATCTAAAAAAAAAAAAAAACATTTCAAAAATTAAAAACATTTTTACATATGGCTCCCCACACTGCATCCGGTGACAACACCAGATCTAGGACTCCTCTGAAGTCCATGCCATCATAGGGGTATTCCTCAACAATTATGACTTGTCATTCCCACTAGGAGAAGAACTCGTCATCAAGAGTGTTTCTATGGACCTCACGACCCCTTAGTCTCTTCATTAGATCAACCCATCTGTCTATTAGAGGATCCCTCAGACTGCTAATGGTAGGCAATACCTTGGGTCGAAGCCCTAGTACTCTCTCAAAGAAAAAGGAGCAAAAAATGGTTCCATATCCGAAGTTTTTTGTTTGACCTTTTCTGATGGATGTAAGTTTCTTTTTCATGTTGGTCAAGAGGGGTGTACACTAATCAAAAACTGCCGTAAGACACTCTACTACTAGACTTATTGAAACTCGAGAAGCCTGGTGCAGAGAGGCTATCCCATTCAATCTAGCAATGGTAAAGAGAAGGATTCTCAAGGCTAAACTCTCTACACGTTTAATTGCAATTTGAGTTCCAATCTTCTTTGTGTTCCCTGGGAAGTAGATACCTACATAGTCCTCTACAATGAGGCTCCCTCTTGTTCTTCTTGTCGAATTGACCTTCTCTCCTCTTCAGGAAAGACTGGTGATGAAATAGACATCCTCTATTTCTATTCTTAGAGGCATTTGGTCAATGATGAAAGCATCTTCTTGTGATCCCAAAAATGGATCAACATCTCTAGTAATCTGTTGTTTGCCTTCATATTTGGCATCTTGAATTTTTTTAATAAGCCACATCCTTTTAAGGCATCTAATGCCATTGGATCATCCATCACTTCATTATCAATTGCATTATGTTCCCTTTCTCTCCATGTGATCGACATTATGCAAAACAACTGTTTTTGGATCATTAAAAACCGTGTTTTAAATTTTCAAACTACGCACATGCGGGTTCATTATATACAGCCGCATGTAGGGCCATTTTACATGCGAGTCCACTGTGTCCAACCCACGTGCATGTAGGGAGAAAATTTTAAACTATTTTTCTATGGTGAAACATTTGAAAATCAGTGAAATTTATCTAAGAATCATATGGATTGAACAATTTATGTAAGAATCATAAGACGAATAAGATGGATTGGGGTTGCTTGAGTTTTTTCTCTAGAGCTCCTTCACTCACTTGTTCACAATACAAATGAAAAATTGTAATTCAAAAGGTCTTTATATAGGTTGACATGTAAAAAATATTTTTTCAAAAGTTCATATTTTCTTTGCAAAACTTTATGAGCTTTGTGACCATTTTGGCTTGGAGTGTTGGGATGGGTCATTTTTTCAGGACACTTTGGAGATTTTGGGAAAGCACTTCGATTCCATGACCACAGACCCATCATGGCAAGTATCGTTTTTCACTGGCATATAGGTTAGGGGATATCATTTCCATTTCATTTTGCATACTAGCCTCCATACTGAATATCTTGGCCATAGGGTCGACCCCATCATCTCTTGGTTCTTAAACCATTTTCACTCGCCGACTTATAAAATCATGATGTGATGGTAGAGACAACCTTTACATGGGCATATTAGTTAGATTCTCGCTAGCATATGTTTCCCATAATCATCAGTAATAAGACAACACCTGTTTATTAATGTAAGCTAAAGAAAATACAGAAGAACTATAACTTGAGTCATCCGCCAGCTCCAAGCGAAACCATCCTCCAGATCCGTCCTGCCCAGGCCTCAACAATCCTCCTCCATAAGTATACACAAGGATGTCATGAAGGGATGATGGACATTTCTGTTGAAAATGCAACAAGATGATGGAGCTTAGTGAAAAGAAGTCTTCTTCACTAAGTGGTCCCGCAGGCTATTTTTGGCGCAAAGTCTATTTTTAGACATATGGATCATGGTCTATGAGTTGCAGGATTCTATTTGTGGATGATTGGTCATGTTGGTAAAAATAGATGGACCTCTATTTTTAGACATATGGGCGGAGTCTATTTTTAGACTGCCAGTCTAAAAATAGAACAATCGAATATTATTAGCTCTTAATAATATTTGGACTATAAACATTATGTTATCCTCTTGCAGCACTTCATTTCGAGCTACGGATGTGGCACATGCAACTTCCAGAAGGAAATACGCTTTTCTTATGGGTTAGTTGAGCTATTGCATGAAGAAATTTAGTTAGAACTCAAGTGATTGAATTTTGGTGGAGTTGATGGAGTTGTGTTCAGTTTGACTTAGTTGAACTAGTTGTATTTAGTCTAACTAACAAATACACTAGTGATGAGTGGTGTGAATTAATTATTAATTAATTCACTAATTATTAACTCATAAATCAACTAAAGAATACACTAGTTAACTCAGTGCATGGACAGTTCGGTGGAGACAAGTGTTAGAGGTGAGTGAAAGGGAAAGACAACGGTCAATTGTGACTATAGTTGTGCATGAGATTTGCACAAATCAATGGATTGAGTATTGCCAATGAGGATTGCGTGGTTCAGCCAAGGGAAATATGAGTTTGGATCAGCCATTCTCATCTATTCTCATGTAGGATTGCATAGAGGAGGCAGGCGAACAGTGGAGGAGATTTGAGCCAGTGATTGATTCAGATCTGAGCTAGTTTGTGTGTAACAGGTGGAGATAGTATTGAGTACTTGCGAGGAGTATTGTACTATGTATTGTTACGTGTTCTCAATCAATATAATATATAGATAGTTGGGGGTTTTCAGTTGTATGCTTTCCCCGTGATATACTGTGTTGATATGTGTGATTGATGCTTCAATGTGCGCATGCGATTGTTTCTTAATACTGCAAAATTGATGATTAACGTAGAGGAGGTAATGTATTATGCATGCATTCCGTAAATAGTGTATAATCAGGATAATCTCTGTGAATAAGTGTTATATTATTCAAAATTTCTACAATTTCAAGAAGGAAACAGGGGTTTCCTATGACTTGGGAGTGCAGAACGCACAGGGATATCTTCAAACTTGATCAGGGATGTAATCAACTATAATCTCAATATCTAATCTTTTCTCCTCCCTTTGGCCTTCCGATGGAGATGTATTTATACTTCTCCAAATTAGCTTTTATTCTTCTTCTTCTTCTTCTTCTTTATTTATTTATTTTATTTTATTTTATTTTAATTTTAATTTTTAAATTATATATATAATATATATATATATATTATAATATATATATATATATATTATATTAATATATATATATATATATTATATATATATATATAATATATATTATTATTATTTTATCAGTTGGGAAACAGTTGGGCCACATGCTATAGTAGGTGGGTATCAAGTCAAATTGTAAACCCCACTCGAATTAAGGGAGATTATATATAATTTAATGTTTTAACACATATACGCGGGTTAGGTATAGGCTGACCCGTGTGTACACACACTTTAGATATGGAAAAATCGCGTATGGGATTTAAAACATTGTTTTTTAGAAAATGGACCAAGTTTGGTAGGGAAGGGTTGCCCTAGGCCATATCATAGAGCATCAAATCTACCAAAGGTGGTAAATGGTGCTATAACAACGACTTCTAAATATTTTTTCTTCTATTTTTGCTTTATTCATTTTTGTAATGCTTTACCTTAAAGAGAGTGTTATAGGTTGTAAGAAGGAAGAGACCATACACTGGATTACTTTTAAATAGGTTTTTTTCCTTTATATATTTTGCAGTACTTTTGTTTTTTCTATATCTTTATCTCTTTTTATTGACTATTATATTTATCTTTACTTTCTATGTTGCTAGGAAAATTTAAGAAAATAGTCAGAATTGCCCTAAACTAAAGCTATCAAAGAACCAAAGACTAATAAATGTTGATATAGAGGCATGGAAATACATTTTTAGGAAAATACAAGAGGGGAAATATCAAAAGTGAGAGTGTAACATGAGGAGTTGGCCTTACGAACCTAGATCCATCTAACTCCAGATCTAACATGAGCTGAGAGGGACCAAATTTCTTCAACTATATATATAATATATATATTATATATATATATATATATATAATATATATATATATATATATAATATATATATAATATATATATATATATTATTCATATTGAAAACTAACTAAACACGCATAACATATTCGATTTTGTTTTTATTATATTATAGGTGACAATACTTTTTTAATAGCTAACTTTTATTTAAGAGGGACATGCGTCAACTCGACATTGAGCATGGATGAAATTACACATCCCCTCATACTGAGTTGTAGAATGAGCCTCTCAGCTCAAAGATACTAGCATGCATGGTGGAAGATGTATATCCTTGCACCTTGTAATTTTTTAATTTCATATTACTAGATGAAATTATTTGATTAATTGAAGTTTATTTGATTATGTTCTTCTAGACTAATGAATGCTAATAGCAAAAAGGGACGACTTCCCTATGTTCAAGTCTTTGTGGACCTTCTCATTCTATGTAAACTTATATATTCAAGTGTTAAAAACTAAATTAGGGTGAAAATGTGGTCATGGTGATAGTCATTAAGAAGAACTTGTGTGTGTGTGTGTTTTACTTTTTCTATTTACAACAAGGATATTCACCATGTTAATATGTGTTGAGGTGAACCATTTTATTAAAATGATGGGAAAATTCTATGTTGGTTTAGTGGCATTTCAAACATATGACCTTTTAAAGTCAATATTAGTCTATAGAACATTGAAGTTCAACTGCAAAGTTAGGCTATAAAAAAAAATTGTTTAAGTATAACCTTTTTATCCAATTTATAATAGACTTTGAATCCCCTATCACTTGTAAGTTTAGATTTTTGAAATGAAAAAATTAAAATGAATAACATAAATCATTGGTTCTTTACCAACAGAGGAAGACTAGGGTAAGGATTTACTTTTTCTTTCACAATATTGAGAGAGATTCATGTATTTTAAGGTGTGTTTTGTTATTGAGTTCAAATATGTGTAAGAACAATTGCACAAGTGGAAACATCTCATATTTGGGGAAATTGGCTACAAATTTTTATGCATATTTTCTGTTGAGGGTATATATCACATTCCCCAAGGCACAAATAAAATATTTGGAGTATCTTGGATGACTTATCACATTCCACTAGCTTCACGCATGAAGAGGAGCTCCCATCATTTAAGAATGTTTTGGAGGGTTTTCATGGCATAGTCAAGGGTCAAATTTATAAAATAAGAACATCCAATTCAAGAATGACAAGTGGCATTCACATTACATGTGTCATAAAGGAGAGGAACATAGGTGAAGAGTGCCCTATTTTGAGATACCTGGAACAACTTGTTTATGTCCTCTTTCTAAATAAGAGAAGATATATTGATATGAAAGGCCCAAATTTTTGGCAAAAGAGGACCATGTATTGGATCATGTGGACTTTGGTTTCTCCTCATTAGCTGGACCATTATGTAACCATTAAGTGGACATTATCATACAATGCTATTTGTTGGAGTTTGTTAGAAAACGTTACCAATCCTTTTCAAAGGAAGAAACAAAGTTCAATAAGGGATCTTGTGCTAAATTAGTATGAAAATTTCATATTTGAATCAAAATGTTATTGGTAGAAGGGATATTTCTATTTACCCTTGTTGAGATGGTCATGTATGCCCACTATGCTAGTCTTGGCTAGCTAAAATAATAATGGTTTGTTTTGATGGTTAAGATCTCTATGGTAATGGAAGCATTAGAGAATAGGATTTGGGAGAAAGGTTTAGGGGTTATAAGAGTTAATGGGTTTAGGAGTCAGAGGTTAAGGGCAAAGAGTAAAGGGTTAGGTTTTAGGGATGGTTGAATGCCAGGGGGTTGAGGTCTAGGGGGTTTAAGGGTTATAGGTTAATGATTTAGTGATTAAGGGATTAAGGGGTTAAGGGTTAAGAACCAAAGGCTTAGGGTTTAGTGGATTTAGGTATTAAGTTATTTAAGGTTATGGGATTTAGTTTTTAGCGGGTTATTTCATTAAGGATTAAGGGTTAAGGGTTAAGGATTAATAGGATAAGGGGTTATGGATGATGGGGTTGAGGGATTCTAAGTTAGGGGTTAGTGGCTTAGGGTTTAAGGGATCAAGGGGTTCATGGGTTAAGAGTTATGAGTGTAGGGGTTAAGGGGACATGGAATTTAGTGGTTATGGGTTGTGATAATGGGGCCCCTAATCCCCTTATCACAACTATTAGGGGTTCCCCTATCAATTTCTCTCATTGCCTTCCCTCTACGCCCCCTAGCCCTTATGCCATGAGGTCCTAAGGAACCTTCTCATTTCCTAATGCTAGGATTATAGATCTCAATAAACCTTGATCAAACCTCTCACTTATACCCCTCCATGCTATCCTTATGACCCCTTACTCCGTTCAATGAACCAAAAGATCCCCCTCCCCCAAAATTCATGAGAATTAAACATTTGGAGGTGGCCATTTAATAACTGCCTTTGAAAGTTTAATTCTAATGACTTTTGGGGGGGCTTGTCCAAAATTGCCTCCAAAAGTTACATTGACATGACTTTTAAGGGTGGTTTAGAGATTTTAAGTTAGGAGTTAATGGGTTAGTGGCTTAGGGTTTAAGGGATCAAGGGGTTAATGGGCTATGAGTTATAAGTGTAGAGGTGAAGGAATTATGGCTTGGTGGTTAAGAGGATAGGGAATTTAGTGGTTATGGGTTAAGGGCTTATTAGTTGTGATAATGGGGCCCCTAATCCCCTTATCAAAAGTATTGGGGTTTCCCCTATCAATCACTCTTGTTATTTCCCTTTAGCACCCTAGCCCTTATTCCATGAGGTCCTAAGACCCATTTTCATTCTCTAATGCTAGGATTATAGATCTCATTAAACCATGCTCAAACCTATCACTTCTACAAATCCATACTACCCTTGTGTCCCCTTGCCCCGTTCAATACACCAAAATACCCCCCTCTCCCGAAATTCATTAGAATTGAACATTTGGAAGCGATCATTTTAAAACCACATTCAAAATTTTAATTCTCATGACTTTTCGGGGGGGGGGCGTAGTTTTCCAAAAATGCCTCCAAATTTTCATGGCTTTAAGGGGGGTTTTCAAACAACCCCCCTTAAAAGTCACAAGAATTTAACATTTGGAGGTGGTTTTGGACACCACCTCTCCCCAAAAATCATGAGAATTGAAATTTTAGAGGAAGTTGTTAAATGACCACCTCTAAATGTTCAATTCTTGTGACTCTTTTTCTTTGGGGCAGAGGGGGGTGGGGGGATTTCAAAAACGCCTCCAAAAGTTAATTTCTCATGGATTTGAGGGGTTTTTTCAAAAATATGCAATGAAAAATATATTTTGGGGTAGTCATTTAAACGCCTCCCACAAAATTCATGAGAAAACACTTTTTGAGGCAACTATTAAAAACACCTCGCCACAAATAAAGTTCAATTTTCATGAATTTTAGGGGGGTTTAAAAACCACCATGAAATTTGTTTTTAAGGGATTAATTCATTCAACCCTCGCCCCTGAGTTCAATTTTCATGACTTTCTGGGGGGGTTTCAAAAAAACATCATGAAAAATATATTTAGGGGCAATAATTTAAAACCCCCCTCCAAAAGTAATGATAAAATACTTTTAGAGGCGGTTGCTAGAAAACCGCCTAAAACAGTTCAATTTTTCATGACTTTTGGGGATGGGGGTTTCAAAAATCACCCCTAAATCCCTAAAAACTCTTTTAGAGGCAGTTTTGGAAAGACCACCATAAGTCAAAATACTCATAAAGGATTTTTTTTTTTGTATAGTGTAGGTTCTAATATGTGCCAAGTGTTAGTGCATTTTAACTGCCAAATATTCCTCTATTACTTCTTTCCTACTTTCCAATAAATGATCTCAAATAAATTTAATCTTAAACCATGCCAACACATGCCAAAGCATGCCAAGGCATCTCAACATGTCAGACATGCTAAGACTTGCGAAGTTCCAAGTGCCAATGTGTGTTAAGGAGTGTTACACATGCTATGGAGTGGCATGGCATGTCGAAGAGTGCTAAGGTGTGCCAGAGAGTGCCAATGCATACCAAGGAGTGATACAGAGTACTAGGGAAACACAAGGGAGCACTAGGTAAAAATGCATAGAAATAAATGAATACGAGGGTGTGCCAATGAGTGTCATCAAGTGCTAAGCATGATAAGGAGGGAGTGGCAAGGTATGTTAGGTAGTGGTAAGGCATGCTAGGGAATATTAGGGCATGTTAAGAAGTACTAGAGTGTGTGAGGGAGTTTTAGGGTGTGCTAACAATATGTGCCAAATAGTGCCAAGATATGTCAGGTGCTACGACATGCCAATACATGTGAGGTGTTACAGCATGCCAAGACACGTTAGGGGTTATGACATGCCAACATGTGTAGCGTGTCAGGTTGCACCAACATGTGTCAAGGAGTTTCAGGGAAACAAAAGGGAGAACCAAGATAAAATGAAAGGAAATGAAAACATAAGAGGGTTAATAAGTGAAGAATTTACCTTTTTCAAAAGGGACATGCTAGGCACACTAATAATAGGTTCGAATACATGCCAAATGGAAATGCTTGCTAAGTGCTAATGTATGTAAATGCATGCCAAGTTGTTCCATGGCATGTTAGGGACTATAGGGTATGCCAAAACAGGCTAGGGGAGTGCTATGTTGTGCTAGGGAATTTCAACATGTGCTTGGGCATTCTAGTCATGGAAAGATGTTCTAGGTACAAAGATGTTCTAAGACATGTAAGTTGCCAAGGAATGTTAGTGTGTTCCAAAGCATGTCGAGGTGTACCAAGAGTGTTGAGGAGTGTTAGGTCTCTCTCTTTAATAAAATTGACTAAACTTGATTATGTATCAAATAATATGGTTCCTACACACACTAGTGGAACTTCATCTAAAGGGAATTTTCTAGATAATAAACCTAACAGAGATTAATCATGTGTTGACTCATAGGAAACCTATATTATCATTACTTGAGGGAAATGATACTCACTAATTACTTCTTAACAAATTGATTGACTCTAACCATTATGGCCTTGGACACATGATGAAAAGGACTCCATAACAATGGTCTTAAATCATTATATTTTGACAAAAAATATAACAACAATCACATGACATCATCAAAAACTCATTGGAATGATCAATGATGATGAACATTTTTTGAACGTCACCAAAACTAACCAAAAAGATTATTGGTGAGGGCCAATAAAATATCGTCACTAGAAGTGTCACTAAAGAGAGAACCAGTGATGGGCTTGTAATAGCCCTCACAAAAAGTGTTACTAAAAATGGCTTTTGTGACAAACCTTAAAGGCCCATCACTATGTGCATTTACAACAACATTTTTTAAGGACTGTCAGCATATGCAACATTGGTGATGAACTTCAAAGGTGCATCATAGGCATGACCCTCACCAATTACCTTTTTTGTTGTAGTGATATTCACACCATATTTTTCCAATCCAAGTCGATTAGGTGTCAACAATATATTAAGAACTAAAATCAAAACATAGCAACACATCATAGTATAAATTCAACCCTTGATTTGTGTGCACATTTTTCCATGAAAACCATGACCCAAGGTAAAAGGGAAATGTGCCATCTTAATCATGAATAGAATGTGGGAAGGGTGCCATAATGACACGTGTTTTATAATATGATATATGTCCAACAATTATATGATATTAAAAGGAGTCATATATTATAAGTATGTTATCAAACCATATATTCCTAGCATAAATAAACTAAGGTGCTTTGGTTAAACATCAAAAAGTCAAATGGAGAATCACCTTTCTTCGAACAAGAGGAGTTGTTTAGCTTGTAGCATGAAGCAAAAGGAAAACTTGTTAGAAAGAGATGTTCAAGACCATAAAATGGGTAGGGGGTAGGAAAAGACCAAAAATAAATCATATACTCTCCAACTGGAGAGTGATTATTGTCTATTGTATTAAAAATTATTTTATTTTTTTGTGTGCGTAAATTGAGGCACATGAAAATTGTGTGTAATACATATTCAGAGGATGCTCTTGAAACTAGTAAGTTCATGAATACATAAAATTGCAAGGTCATTGGCATCATCATAATCATTGTCATCGTCTTCATCATCATCATCAACATCACCATCATTGTTATTGCTATTGTCATCATTAGCATTATCATCATAATCACCATTCATGTCATCATCATCATCGCCATCATCGTGATTATTGACATTGTCGTCAACTATTCATAATTATCAATGTCATAAGAAATATCATCAACCTAAAAATTGTGATGTGTTAAAAAAGGGTTCGTTTAAGACCCATATGATATATGCATGAGAAATAACAACTCTATTTTTTAGAGATTATGATGATCATCATCCCCACCATTATCATCGTCATTATCATTGTCATCATCCCCATCATCATCATTAATGTAATTTCTATCATCATTGTTTTCAATGTCGTCATGGACATCATCATCATCATTCATAGCATTATTGTTGTTGATGATGACCTATATGAAAATGATAATGATGATCATCAGATGATGATGACTTGGATGATGATGCCAAAAATAATGATTATGATTATGACAATGACAACATTGAAAAATTGGGAAGAGTTTCCAATGTAATTAGCTCATCATCATCATAATCATTGTCATCATCATCATCATCATCATCATTGCCATTTTCATTGTAACCACCATCATCTTTATCATCATAATCACATTCATGTCATCACCATCTTCATTATCATCATTGTCATGATTATTGGTAGTCATCAGTTGTTCATAATTTTTAGTGTCATAAGAAATATCATCAATGCAAAAAATTGATGAGTGTTGGAAAGTGGAAGCAAAAGCAAATGAAAAAATGGGTGCAACAATGGATGTAAAATTGGTTGCAAAAATGGATGCAATAGAAGTAGATGCAAAACAAGATGCAAAAATTGACACAAAAGTGGATGCAAAAATAGATACAATATTCAATACAAACTTGGACACAAAATACGATGCAAACACGGATGCAAAAGTGGAAGCAAACATGGGTGAAATAGTAGGTGAAAAACTTGGTGAAAATTGCGGTGAAAGAAAAATGGATGCAACAATTGATGCACAAAATGACACAAAATTGGATGCAAAAAGGAGGAAAAGTTGGATGAAAATTAAGATGCAAAAATGGATGTAAACATGGACACAAAAATGGGGGTAACAATAGACACAAAAGTGGATGAATAGAAGTAGGTACAAAAGTATATGCAAAATGAGATGCAAAAACATACACAATATTCGATGCAAACTTAGACACGAAAGAGGATGAAAATATGTATTGAAAAGTAGAACCGAATGTGGGTGCAATGGTAGGCGCAAAACATGGTACAAATTTGGGCACGACAAAAATATATGCAAAAATGGATGCAACAATATACAAAAATAAGATGCAAACTTGGATGCAAAAAAGGAAGCAAAAGTGCACACAAACATGGGTGCAAATATGGACACAAAATTGGATGCAAAAATGGATCCAACAAAAGTATATGCAAAAGCAGATACAAAACAAGACAGGAAACTTGATGCATAAACCCAACATAAAAGTGGATGCAAAAACATATGAAATATTTGATGCAAATTTGGATGCAAAAGAGGATGGAAATGTGGATGCAAAAGTGGAAGAAAATGTGGGTAAAACAATAGGTGAAAAACATGGTGCAAATTGTTGCACAACAAAACTGGATGCAATGATAGATGTAAAAAAAGAAGAAAATTTTGATGCAAAAGAAGGACCAAAAAGGGATGCAAAAGTGGATGTAAACATGGGTGTAATAGTGGATGAAAAATTGGATGCAAAAGTGGATGCAACAAAATTTGATGCAAAATGAGATGCAAAATCTGACGCAAAATTGCATACAAAGAAGGATGCAAAAATAGATGCAAAAGTAAATGCAAACTTAGATGGAAATGAGGATGAAAACGTGGATGCAAAATTAGAAGCAAAAGTCAGTGCAAAGGTAGGCACAAATAATGGCACAGCAAAATTTGATGCAATAGTGGACACAATAATGGATGCAAAAGAGGATGCAAAATAAGAAGCATAAGTGGATGCAACAAAGGTAGATGCAAAAATTTGTATAAACGTCGACGCAAAACTTGGCACAAAGGGGGATCAAAAAATAATGCAAAATTTTATTCAAGTGTAGGCGCAAAAAAGTGGATGCAATAGAGGGTGAAAAAGTAAGTGAAACAAAATTAGGTGCCAAAGTTGACGCAAAAATTGGTGCAAAACCTCATGAAAAACCTAGTGCAACACTTGGTGCAAAGCCCTGTGCAAAATTTGCATCAAGTTTTGCACCATATTGGATAAATGGATGCAAATAACACCAAAAATGGGCTCTATAAGAAAAAAAGGAGGCAAAAAGGGATGATAATCATAGGGTTTTTGTTGTATTTTTACTTCCATATCGATAATAGATGTTTGATGACCAGTGTGCCTATTATTCAATGCTGCATAAATCCGAGGTATACTTTGTCCAACATCCCCAACTATCTATGCCTCTTGAGCACTGTAAATTTGATGTTTTCCACCCAAATTTTGTGGATAATCTCTCCTACGATGATCCTTACCACAAGTCCGACACTGGAAAGCCTTCCTATTGTCACCCTTGTTCTGCTCCTCAGACCGAAATCCATGTCCTTTATCAACTACAATGAATTTCTTGTACAACATTGCCTTCTCCTTGTTACCTACATCCTAATTTCTTCCTTGCTTCTTATCCCACTTTCCCTTGGTCTTTTCATTACCTTTCCAACCCTGCTTAGATTCGAACTTACACTTAGACTGCTCATAACAATGTTTCAATTTCCCAATTACTTCCTGGCAATGTCCAAGGCTCATCATACTCAATACAATCTTTAAATTCTAATAGAAATCCACTAACAAATCTTTAAACCTTCATATTCTCATCCTTAAGATATGATACATACATTAACAACTCCAAGAACTTAGTCGTATACTCTTTGTTTGTCATAGATCCCATCTTCAACTTGTAGAAATCCTTATCCTTACCTTCATGGTATCTCTTTGACAAGTATCTTTCTGAAAATACTTTTGAATTCATGCCAACTCAACTCCTCTATCTTGATTCCTCTGATACACTTCACATCTTCGCACCAGATGTATTCTTTCCTTTTAAGAATAAAAATAGATATCATGGTATTCATGTTCTCTGAATAATCTTGCAACTCGATGAACTTCATCATCCCAAGTAACCATGCTTCTGCATCTTCTGGTTTCTTCATCTCTCCATCAAATGTGGGAGGCTTGGATTTCTTGAAATCATTTGGAAAATATTGCTTCTCACTCCTCCTATAAGGATGATAGTGGTGATGACCACGATGTATCTCTGAACCAGAACTAGAATAGAACCTGTAACCACTACCTCTCATTTCAAGTGTATTTGTCCATCTACCACCTCTAACTGTGTCATCCCTATCCAACATGTGTCTTCCATGAGACCTGATACCATATGCCCCATTAGTCCTTTCCTCTTGTCCATAATCGATTCGTGGTTTTCCCCATCTCTACAAATTTGCTAAACTTTAAAGAATCACTACATTGAACTCTGCTTTCTTTTCATGTGCCCAAGAAAGTGTTTCTTGTGAATAAATGATTTTGTCATTATCTTCCTTACAACTTCTGATTTTTGCCTTTAAACTTCTCAAGGTATCTGGTATGTTAGGGGAGTACTCATCTTTTTGTTGCTCATATAATCTGTAAGGAGTGTCACATGAACTGTAATCCACCATTATGTTTGTAATCTCTGATCTTCTACCTAAAAACATACCATGTCAAATAAACCAAATATAAACATGATCAAACACAGCTTATTGAAATTTAAGGGAGGATATCTCGTCTGCATAGTCAATCTGGATTAGCACAACATATGAATATGTAATGAATTCAACATATCAACCATCTCAACATCAACATCATCAACCTCTACATGACTACACAATTGCGACAATGACCATTAAGAGAAATAACTAACATGCATGCATGAAAAACACATAGACAACTAACATTCATGCATAACAGTAACACCAAGCCCATCCAGTCTGAGTGTTTTAACCTAGAAGCTTTGATAGCACCACGTGGTATCAAATATCACCCGAAGAGAATGGAAACCACTCTGATACCACCTTGTAATGCCTCCTCCCACATTTACCCAATTTCATCAGCCTTTTAGGGGTAAACATGAGACGAGGAGTTAATATGACATGACCCAACCTCCAAGCTCCAGTTATGGAAGTGGGATCGACAAAAAAACAACTCACAACTTCCCTCTACAAGATAGTCAGGGGCCAAAAGACCACCCCAAGTCAGCAAACTCTAAGCTAGGGCTCTTTTTCACTACCCTAAACCCACAACCACATCCATGAGAAGTTATGGGTACATTTATAGGCCTCCAATCACATGCACAACACTGCCTCCATGCGGTTATATCCCAACATATCTAGTTCAGAGGGTGAGTTTTTGAGATCTGAGCCACTTTTCCAAGCAAGCCTCCATACCACTACCTATAATTGCTTGTAACTTTTCAGAATGATAAATGACATAATGAAAAATATCTTCATATAAAACTTTAACAAGAACTGACCCAGTACATGCCTAGTCCATAACAAACATTTCATCAAACACATGGAAAACATGTAAGCCACAGGTCATGAATGCATATATGATCATAATAGTTTGAGATTCATTTGAGAATCACCAAGAAGGATCTATGCCCTCTCCACATAGCTGCAACAACACTTATTAATCCATACATTCATCAACCAATCAATAACTAAACAATTCATGACAAGATCCATAGATGTACACATCATATAAATAACATATAACCAAGAAATAACCAACATAGAAACCATGGAGACTCAACTGTAACATCATCAACATAATCACTACAAATTCTCATAGATAACAATGTGGAAATGTCTCATATTAACATATGAGAATACCAACCAAGTCGAGGACTTCCACGTACCACCTGACCATAGATTGGGTTGAAACAAATCTCTCTTTTAGCCAATCACTCCCGCACCATATTCCAAGCATGACTGTGGGATCTCATGGAATAAAACAAGACAAAACCAACTAGGGCTCGTAGAGGCCAAAACAACTTAACCCTCAACCATAGTGATTCCACCTCCAATCAAACATTACTAACACCAACTAGATCAGTCTATAACCAAGTTGTCCAGGGCTCCAATAGCTAGTAACTCAACCCACATCCTTCTAGGGCTCTAGAGTGTTTGTCCAACCCAGCTCCATGGACTAGTAACTCAACCCACCAAGGGCTCTAGATCGTTTATACCAACCTAGGCTCCAAAACTAGTAACTTAACCCAGGTTGCTCCAAGGATTCTAGAGCGTTTGTTCCAACACACAACCATAAGTAACCTGACCACCAATAAGAAAAACAACAATTGGAAAAACCTGCAACACCATGGTTATCCAGGAAATGGAAAGGTAAGGCTAAAACCACTTTCAATCCAAGAAAATCTCCATTCCAATGACAACACATAACCAATGAATCACATGCATATACCATGCATCCAAATATCAACAAGGTAATCACACATGCAACCTATTACCTGCAAAATAATCCAGCTGTAGTTGTTGATCCAACCGTACCCTTGTACATTCCTGCTTTCCTTTTCCTTCTTTCTCCAAATCTAGTGTATGCCAAAGTGCTCCAAGAATACTCCAAAAATACCATAAGTGCACAAGAGTATGTGAGAATGAGAGAATGAAAGAGAGCTCAACTCAAAAATTTTCAAAAGGCTAACCAACAAAAGATGTGAACTAATCCTCAAAAGCCTTTTTATCATTGAGGCCTCTAATTTTCTTCATTTTCTATCATTTTTCCTTCAATTTACCTCTCACGCAAATATGTGTCCCTTCAACTTCCTTTTCTCCTATTTTCCTTTATTTCATAAATAAAATGTCAATTATTGCCACTTTGCCTTTGTCAATGCCTTTGCCAATTTCCATAGTCATGAATTAACCACCAGTGATACCCATCACTATGTTTTTCATAACATTCATCTTGGAATATGTGTCCCATAACTTGGTATTATTTTATTTACATGGAAAATTGGCCAAGGGATTTTAATCCTTTAAATAGACTTTTAAAAGTAATATAGTTGTTATCACTACTTATTCACTCCCCACTCTCAGTAGCAATCTAGTTTCTAACAATTGGTATCAGAGCAGGTGCCTTTGTTGCAACTTAATCACTGGAAGGTGGATCAGAGAAAATCATGGGTTATCAAGATGTTTCGTGTCTCAATGCCTCAATTTTTTGAGCATGGAGAGAGAAGGTGAAATCAGAAATACCTACTTGAGGATCTGAAGTGTGGAAAATGGTGATAGATGGTAATTTTGCTAAGCCATTTTCACAACAAGATCAACTATTGGATATTGCATAATCCATATGTGTAATGTATGATAATCTTCATGATCAAGACATTGAGAAAATAATGGATCTCAATACCACAAGAGAGATTTGGGATAGCTTTCATTCACTGCATGGAATAGACATTTGGAGAAATGATGAAGAGAAGGAAAAATCAATTAAAGACAAAACCCAACTTAGTGCAATGTTGGTAGAATAAAGAAACTCTCAATAGAAAATAGAGATTTAAAAAGGATTCTCCAAAGTTTTGATTAGAAGGAATTTGCCTTCAAGTAGGAAATCAGTAGATTAAAAACCTGTCTGGAAGAAGGCATGAAAGTTGAAGAAGGAATGGGAAATAAATACATAGAAAAGGAGGATCAATGTGACAGATTAGAAGCTGAAGTGGAGTCCTTAAGAAGAGATCTAGAGAAGAAAGCCACTCGGATGAAAAGAAACCAAAATTCCACATTAGTGAAGTCATATTGCAACACGCTGGTGGGCTCCAGTATTGCAACAATAATGCTGCAACTCCTGGGACTCCCTTCTTTACTTTTATCAACCCGGTAGTTTGTAACAAACTTGGAAGCGACGGTGCTATATGCACAAGTACTAGCTCTTGCCGCAGGCTGTCACTTGATCAGCTGACACAAGCCCGCTAGGAGCTTAAGCCAACTTCTATGAGCTCTTAGAAGAAGCTTTTAACTGTGATGGATGAAAGCTAACTCAACAGAGGCTAATCTACTTGTAGAAAGAAGTGGAAAGCTGAAAGGAAATGCAAACCCTAGTTTTACCGACTAACCCTACTGGTGCAATAAAAGGGATGAAAGTTGCATAAATGGATGCAATTGACTTTTGGAAAGGTAAAGTGCATGTGACTAAGCTACTTCTGAAGCAAAATCTGAAAAGGAACATCTTTTTGTATTTTGGGGTAATCTTGTAGAATTATTATGCATGAGCTTTAACTGTTTTTTACTGCAGAGGTTGATTGGCGAAAGGAAATGGGGTAGGCAATTGCAGGAGGTTGGGAAGGTGAAAAGAGGGCCTAAGGGGTCCCTAGAAACCTTCCAGAGAGTTTCACAGCGATCAGATCTTGAAAAAATACTCATGTGATCTTCTACAAGAAGTCTGCAAGGGTTCTACAGGATGTTCCGAAAGAGGATTTTGGAGGGTTGATGGTGTAAAAATGATGGAAAAGTGGAAATGGAGGTTGGATGAGGATGTGAAGGGGTCTAGGACCTGGTGAATGAGGCTGAGGAGTGATTAAGGGGATTGGATTGGTTCCCGGATGGAGGAAGCAATGCTGCACCAGAATGTAGAAATTAGGGAAAAGTGAGAAAATGTGGCAAATGAAGGGCAAGAATCTAAGTTAGGGGATGGAGCAGGTTGTATTGATGGAGGAAGGGTAGGCAGGGAGGTATCACAGGTGTTCTGCACATTATTTCCAAAACTGATCAAACCAAGACTAGGAAAACCAAAGATCTAGCTATTTTGACCTAATTTGACCTAAATACCAGAAATCATGATGGACAGAAGTTTATTGGAAGAAAATCATGTAAGACAACTATGAAAACCAAGCAAGAACAGATCTAAGCATGTAATCACAACTAGTATCAACTTTTCTAACTAAAAATCTAACACTAGCAATTGCATGAAAAGGAAAAAACAATGTTTTTGTGGCAGCGAGTATGCCTTGGTCTCAGCTCATGGTCGCAAGGAGGGAGAGATGAGATCAAGGATTGCTTGATGGCCTTTTTTTAGATCTTTTCTATAATTACCAAACTATCAAATCAACCTGAAGCATGAAAAACTATATCAATCATCACAAACGACCTAAGTAACCAAGCAAGATTTTAATCTAAGTAGCAGAAATTATTCTAGGAATGCAGCAAAAACATATAAAAGTACACAAAAAGAGGTACTAGCACTTGGGTTGGGCCCAACCCCAAGAGCTACAGTCTCCTAAGAGAATCTCAGAGCTGATGCAAAGTGAAACTTATCTCCATTACTCAGAAAATAACCATGTCACAAAAATGTTTACAGCAAAAGCTCGAAAATGAGCTGAAAGGCAGAGCAGCACTAAAGTGTGAAAATACAATTGTTCAAGAGCTAAACTACCAAGGCTAGAAGCCTTCCTACTTATGCACCACGCGGACCTCCAACAACCCTCCTTAACTCAAGGGGCTTGGCTGCTCAAAACTGCAAGTAATCAGCCACTTCACCAAAGCTGCTCGGCTGCCCTTGGAAATCATCTTTGGTGGGTTACTGAACTCCGAGATGATGGTGGAGAACTCGAGGAAGGGGCCATTTAGTGCAGGAGACACCCTTCCTACTAATTCTCATCCCTGTTCCCTCGTATTTGGCTGTCAACTGGCTCATAAATGCTTGACCTTGGTCCAAAAGATGTCCAAAAATCTGTAATAAGCACGTATTAGACTTCATGGTCAAATGACTATTCCCATACATTCAATTAACATAAATATACTCAAAAGCATGCATAAACTATGAAGAATAGTGGATTAATCGAGAATAATAGGCAAAATGAGCCCAATAAGTTACCCATTTTTGGGGCTCATCATCACCCCCCTGCTAAATGGGTTGTTCATCCTCTGAGCAACTAATCCAGTTGATCATCTTTGATTGCTTTGACTGCCTCTCTAACATCCCAGGCTTCCGAGGTGGTGTCCTCCTCTCGGTCATGAAACCCTCCTTTTCTCTCTACTTCCTCCCACTGCCTATGCTCCTCTTCTTCTTTGACCCCCTCCAGTAGTCCTAAAAGCAAGGGAGGACTGAACTTTAGGATGATCCAGTTGGCCTGCAAATTTTGCATTGACTGTTTATAGAGTGGTACTCTCGCCAAGGCCTCCCTCATCCTTGTTGGGGAGTGGTATTCTCTTATTTTCAGACTGTGGGACAATGTGTTCCATCTCCTTGTGCAAGCATGAATGCAGTTATCCCCCAACAGTCTCTCCATGTCCTAAAAGTGAGCAATGGCCTGAGCTTGTATTTTAATGTAGTCTGGGAGAACCTGAGGGTTGTTGGCCAGGTGCTGATGGACATATATTAAAGCTGAGGGATCCTCCGGTTCTACCCTGATCATGAGTGGCTCACTTAGCTCCCTGTTCATAATATTTCGAATCTCTGCTGCCCTCTTTTCCTCATGATTTAACCAAGAGGCCATGGCCATAAGTTGCACATCTCCCAATGCAGCATTGGGATCCCATAGATTCATGTTTGGAAGGGCCAAGATGTGTAAATAGAATTCTGATAACTTGGCCTTATCTTCTGCTGAGCTACTATCACACAAAGCCATGAATTGATGGTAATTCTGAAATGGAATGGTGCCCCTTTGGGCCAAGGTGTTAATTTGAAATTGCAACCATTGATATTTAAGATATAAGGCATATGACTTAGTAGGTTGCCTACACTGTAAGGCTTCTACTGCCCAGCTGGCCATGCAGGCCAGTTGGGCTTCTTTTTCTTGTACCCGTTGCTTTAAAAACTGTATTTCTTCTGCCGCGTATGACTCCTTTTCCTGTAGCAGTTTTGTTAGTGCCTCAGCCTCAGCCTGCAGCTTTTCCTCTCTCTGTTGTCCATCAGATGTTTCCTTGTCTGCTGGAGGCCCTTCTTGCTGCTACTGTTCTCCCAAAATGGAGGGCTTGTCTTCCTTATGACTTCCCTGTAGCTGTAACTGTTGTTTCAGCAGCTCATTCTCCTCCTGTAGTTTGGCCCTTTGACTGCTTTCCATGTGCCTCACCATGGCCAATTCTTTTCTTGATTGCTTGAGTTGTTCTTCCAGGTGGCCTATGTCTGCCACACCCTTGGATTTGGCAATCTTCATCCAAGTGTGAGACCTAACCCTTTCTTGTTCTAATGCAAAGAAGAGTGGCACCGCAAACTTTTGGGTAATGATCTTCCCGGCTTCTAATAGGTTGTAATATGAGCCCAAGCTAGGCGCAGGGCTTGGTTCCAGTATCCCCTTAGTCTTTTCTTCTCACTGTGATTTTTTAGCCACCTTTTCCTCCAAATTTTCGGTCTCCTTCAACTTAGCTAGAGTTTCCTGTAGAGATGTCTCAGCTTCCTGTAGAGCTGTCTCTGTGTCCATCATCCTAATTCTCTCTCTCCAGGTGGAGGTTTTTGGGCTTCCTCGTTCATAGGTGATAGGTATATTTGAAGGAGACTCTTCTTTTGGTTTAGTTGTTGTGTCCTCAATGACAATTGGCTCCTTTAACTGTGGCTGGGGTCTGCCCACTTTGATCCTTTTGCTTCTCCTTGCTTTAAAGTACATGGAGGTTTGTCTCTTTCTCTTTCCTTTTTGTTTTGGAGGCATGCTTAAGGAAACAAGCACAACTGCTACCTCCCTTGCCAATATATCAGGTGATTTCTCCTCTTGCTGTTCTTTTTCCTTACTTCCTGTAGAAATTCCTGTGTCAATTGTTTCTGTGTGTGTTGCTGAGATCTTAGGGTGTGTCTTTTCCTTTTGTTTTTGTGTGCCTGCTTTGGCTGTGGCAGCCTTCATTTGGGGTTTTTCGGCCTTCTCTGTCCTACTTTGCATCCTCTTTTCCCTTGGTGTTTTTGTTGTTGTTTCTTCCCCTGTTTTAGGCTCAGCAATCTGGCCCATTTCCCCTTTTTCTCTCTGTTCTTTCTGTGCTTGAATGTCCTGTGTTCCTTCACCATTGTTTTTCTCACCTTCTTCAATGTGTTCTCCCTCCCCATTGCTGGATGAGGTGATGTCTTCGGCTAGAATTCTAATATTGTCATCCCTGGACATGTTTCTGAATATTTCCCAAGATATGGGGATAGTGCAGGTGTGAAAAGAATCTTCCACCAATACTTTGATGAGCCTATGATGGGCCAACTAATCTGGGATCCCTTCATTTAACTTTGTACCACATTCAATTAGTGACTGAAGAAGAAAATAGGGGATGCTTAGTTTCTTGTCTGGAGGCAAGTCAATCCCACACCTTAGTTCACACAACAACCTGAAATGATAACCATAGATGATGCTAAACCTCCCTTCACACATGATGTACTTCATAATTTGGAAATTGAATTCACTCCAGAGAGGAGGCAAGCTAGTTCTTCTAACCCCATTTTTGTCTTCTACAGGATCCTCCTCGGGTAGAAAGAATGTTTCCTTAGCAACTTTGCCTAATGATCTCTCTTCTTTGCTCCAAGGGAGCCCCAATGGTGGACCAGTAACTTCATTGATGAGCTCAGGGGTAAGTTCTAGGGTCAAACCCCTAAAACTAACTATGGCATGTGTCTTTGATTGTGGTCTCAGGGACATTAAAAACTCCTCAGTTATCTCCTCATCATGACCCTGAATTTTGTCAAAGAAGGATATCCAATTTGCTCGGGTGAAAAGGTCCACCACCTCAGGATGCTCGTGTAGTTTGCTAGAGTTCGAGGGTTCTTTCCTTATGAATCCTCCTGGCATGGTGAGAGTGCTCTTTTTATGCTTTAATCAGAAAAGGAAATGATTTTTATGGTTTCCCTTGAACCCAAGAAGGAATTTCTCGTGTGTCCAATATCAACTAGAAACAATTCCCTAGCTTTAATATTGTTGTCACCCAGAACTTGACTGTCTGTTTATGAAAGGAAGAATTTCGTTTTTACAGATAGAGCACAAGGATTAGGTTCTCTTCTCAGCACACAAACATATATGAAAATTCAATTTTTTTTTTCTTTACACATACAGGCTGGCCTCCACGGTTGCAGATATCTTCCCTACAGGAGAATTTAAAAAGAAAACGTGGAGGAGATTTCTGATGCAGAAAAAATGGGGAAACTCAGTGCAATATGCAGGAAAATGTTTTACTTCCAATACAAAAGCAGACTTTTCCTCTGATTTTCCAATTTGATGCCATTCAATTCACCACCTTGCACAACCACAGCATGCATAGAGGATTTTTTTCGAGCCTACCTCGTTTGGAGCTCCAAATTCGACGAAAAATCCCAGGTTTTCCCCAATCTAGAAAGTTGTGCACCTTTCCTGTAGAACCCTTCCTGTAGAAGGCCCCCGATTCCTGTAGAAGGACACTGTGCTTTTGAGTGAGCCCGATACGTGGGAGATTTTTGAAAACAAGCAGAAAAACTGGTGGAGGACGATTGGTTAACAGTTTTTGGAAGCGGTGGACGCGTACTCCAGTCGAGGACGTTGTGAGTGCAGAATGAACAGAAGGTGGTGCATGTTTCAACCAGACATCTTTTAACTACGGTGTGATTCGTGGTGAGGGAATGAGGTGGTCGGACCAGACCGTTGATCTGACATCACAACCATAATTTCTCTGCGTGTTTCTGACCGCCAACACCTCTCCTCTGTCGTTATCCGCCGCCACCACTACCAGTCCCGACGATTTCTCCCTGAATGGACACTCCACACGTGCTGGCTGCACATCTCGTTGGCAATTTTGAATGTAGTGGGGCTCATTTGGATCCCACGAGGATATGTAACTAACTGAGGGTGGCCAGTTGACTAGCTACCGATTCCACTCAATCTGAACCATTCCCATAGGCATGCAGCATTTAAAATATAATTTATGCAATTGACGAATGAGTTTAGGCACTTACCTGCGTGGTCACAGCTGCGTTATGCATACTTTGGGTTTTGGAACCACTCCTTCGTTTGTTGTTGCTTCATGCATGGGTTTTTGAACCCATTCCTTCGTTTGTTGTTGCTGCATGCATGGGTTTTGGAACCCATTCCTTCCTTTGCTGTTGCTGCATGCACACTGCATGCTTGGCTTCGGCTGCTGCTGATATTCTTACGTTCAAGGAGAGCCCTTTACATGTCTCTTTTTCCATTCTTGGTTGTCCCTATCTCCAGAGTATGTCTTCCAGAGGGATCAGCTGCTACAGGATTCTTGTAGCATGTCCTGTAGTTGCTTCTCCTCCTGGAATGCAAGCTAGAATGAGCAGGGCTATACTGTTGACGAGGGGTTCGGATGATGAGGAGTCCAGATGGAGATTGATAGGTATGGTGAGTGATAAACTGCTACTTTATTTGTCACTAAAAAAAAATTTCTGGCAGTATGAAGAAAAAAGGGGTTTTTTGTGTGTGACTGTGTAGGAACAAATAAAAGGATGAGTGCAACAAAGGCGTAAAGAGATGGAAGAGGGTGATATATGGTGATGGACAGAAACAGGGATGTTTGCAGGCCTCCTAGGTAGATTCCCAACCTTCAGATTCTCTTCTGAGATCAATTCTGGCCTGTCTGTAGGTTCTACAGGATCTTCGTGTAGAAGACCTAGAACTTCCTGTAGAAGACACAAAACTTCCTGTAGAAGACACATAACTTCCTATAGAAGGTGAGATATTAACCCGAATGAGATCAAATCTTAGGAAAGGGTAGTGGTCATGGAGGAATTGTTTGTGAGGGATGCTTGCAGCCTGATGCTAACCTCTGTCCTTGTTTTGGGTGATCCTCCTAACCTGCAATGTTCTCCTTGCAACCTGCAATTATTCAACAGAGATTAGGTTTATTTTTTGTTTTTTCTTCTTTTTTTCTCTTTTTTTTTGTTTTTTCCTTTTTTTTGAGAGAGAGAGAGATAGCTGGGCACCTCCCAGGAGTTTTTCACCCTCACTGTCTACCCCTGGGCGCCTCTAAGAGGTTTTCACCCAAGGATCCTTTTTAATTCTTTTTTTTTTTTTTTTTTTTTTTTTTTTTCTGATTTTTTTATTTTTTATTTTATTTTTATTATTTATTTATTTATTTATTTTTGATGCTCAAGGTGTGGGTGGAGTGGAGACAGGGTCCCGCTCCACTACCAGCATAGAGTTTCAATGAACTCCTGCTTAGAAAGGGGCTTCCTGTAGATTTTCAATCGATGCCCATTGACGAGCATGGGGATGGATTCTTTGTCAATGGTCTTGATAAGGAATAAACCATTGTCGTTGAATTTCTCCGCTGTATATGGTCCCAGCTACTGTGTCCTCAACTTCCCTTTGAAATCCTTGTATCTCGAGTCATCTGAGATTGATTTTCGTTAAGGTGTCAGTTATGCCATATCATTCTATGGAGTTGGACCACTTCTGAATGGAGGAGGGCCTGCATTCTCTGTTCATCTAATCCATTCAGCTGTAGTAATCTTTCCCGTTGTGCATGGCTGAGATCTAGGTCCAGTTGAGCTGCCACCCTCAATGTGTTGTACTTGAATTCTATGGACAACAAAGCCTTCTTCCCATAAACCAGCTCATAAGGTGTGAAACCTGTTGTCGTTTTCCAAGTGGTGTTGTAGGCCCAGGTGGCCTCAACCAAGTGATCTGCCCAATCTTTTCTGCTGCTGCTCACCACTTTAGTCAAAATCTCTTCCAAAGCTCTATTAGTGACTTCCACCTGCCCATTTGCTTGTGGATGATAAGGGGTGGAAGTTCTGTGCTTAACCTTGTGATGAGTGAGAAGGTCTTCAATTAGGTTAGAGGTAAATTGACTTCCTTGATCTATGACTAATTCTCTTGGGTAGCGAAACTTGTAAAAGATATTTTCCCTCAAAAAATCAGCCACTTTTCCTTTTGTCGCTACCTTGATTGCCTTTGTTTCTGCCCACTTTGTCAGGTAGTCTGTGCACACAATGATGTAAGATTTTTGTTTTGAAGGAGGGTTGATAGGACCCACAAAGTCCACGCCCAACTTCTCAAATGGCTCGAAAGTCACTAGAGGTTGGAGGGGCATTTCATCCCTCAGAGTTGACTTCCCCATCCTTTGACATCGGTCACATTGGCTGATATATCTTCTGACATTTTGATGAAGAGTGGGCCAATAGTAGCCTACTTGT
This sequence comes from Pinus taeda, assembly GCA_000404065.3. Taxonomy (NCBI): domain Eukaryota; kingdom Viridiplantae; phylum Streptophyta; class Pinopsida; order Pinales; family Pinaceae; genus Pinus; species Pinus taeda. Next base: position 54,381 of record APFE030107508.1, on the reverse strand, counting down.
AGAATTTTGAAGGCGGTCCTTTTTGCTGCAAAATGGCCTCCATAGGGTCCATCATGACAGGTCAAGAGGATGTCAAAAACTTCCTCCTCCCTAACACAACGCCTCAAAATCTAATCTGGGCCAAGTTTAAATAGGTTGCCCCCAATCCAAGTGAATGGCACACTTTTCCTCAATATTTTACTCTTCTCTTTTGAGGATAGGTGTGGAGGGAACTGTGCTAAAACCAAGTAATTTGCTATATCAGCAAACCATGGAGAGAGTAATGAGATGGTAAACAGGGGTTCATTTGGCATTTGATCATCCACCGTCCCTTCTTCACCTGCAGGCAAATCTAGTCTAGACAGAAAATCAGCAACAACATTTTCCTTACCTGGCTTGTCAACAATGGTCAAGCCAAATTGCTGCAGTAAAAGTAACCATCTAATGATACGAGCATTTACATCATTTTTATTCATCAAATACCTAATCGCAACATGATCAGTGTGTATGAATGTTTGATAACCAGTGATGTAGTGTCTAAACTTGTTTAGGGAATGGACTATAGCTAGGAGCTCTTTCTCGGTTACAGTATAGTTTAATTATGCCTTGGACAGGTTTTTGCTGACAAAATATATGGCATATGGTAACTTCTCTTCAACTTGTCCTAAGGCTTCCCTCATGGCTTTGTTCGAGGCATCAGTGTGGATGTGGAAAGGTAGGGCCAGTTTGGACCTCTCAATATTGGGGCAATTACCAGCTTGTCTTTCAACTCATCCAGAGCCTCTTGATAGTTGTCAGTCCATAAAAAATCAACATCTTTCCCCAAAAGACCAAACAATGGAGAGGCTAGCTTACTAAAATCTTTAATGAATCTTCTATAATATCCTGCCAAGCCTATAAAACTCCGAACATCTCTTACCTTTTGAGGAGGTGGAACCCTTTGGATGATAGAAATTTTGTTGGGATCCACCTGTAATCCTTGCTGAGAAATTGTATGACCTAGCACGGTCCCTTCAGTCATCAAAAATTCACATTTTTCAGTACTAAGGGACAGGTTCATTTCAATACACTTGGTTAAAACTTTTCCCAGGTTAGTCAATGCTTCTTGGAAGTTGGACCCATAAGGAGTAAAGTCATCCATATATATTTCCATTGAATCATGAACTAGCTCAGCAAATATGCTCAGTACTGCTCTCTAGAAAGTGGTAGGAGCGTTGCATAGCCCAAAGGGAAGGACCCGATAGGCAAAGGTAGCCCATGGACAAGTCAAGGTAGTCTTATCTTGGTCTTCTGGGCTGATTTGGATCTGATTATACCTGCTGAACCCATCTAGGATAGAAAAGAACTTCTTCCCTACCAGTCCATCTAACACTTGATCTATGAAAGGCAAAGGGAAATGGTCCTTCTTGGTGGCTTTGTTGAGTTCTCGATAATTTACACAGATTCTCCACTTCCCTTTTTTCTTGGGCACAAGCACCAGAGGGGAAACCCACTTGCTATCAGAGATGGGGTAGATGAATCTTGCATCCAACAACTTTTTCGATTCTTCTTTGACAATTTCCTTAAGGGCTGGATTCATTCTCATCTAAGGCTACCTGACTGGTTTACAATCCTCTTTAATGTAAATGTGATGGGTATAGACTGAAGGGTGGACTCCTTTCATCTCTTTATAGCTCCAAGTGAAAGCATCCAAATGGTGGTTCAATAAGCTACACAGCTCCTTCTCCTGAGAGGGAGATAGGGATGAGCTGATATTCAAGGTTCTTTCAGGGCCAAATTCCACATTCTTAACTCTGGGAGAGGTCGGATCAGCCACACAGAGGTCCACTAAAGCGCTGGCTTGGGTACCTTCCACCAACTCCTCTAATGGCAGCACACTAGAAGGTGGATTTTGAATCAAATTCTCAATCAGGTCATCCTCGGTTTGAAGACCTCCCCGGGTGGCTCCCACTGTGCACACTGGTGCAGTGTAGATTTCATCCTCATCTCCCTCCTCCAACCAGAGAGGTAAGTCATTTTCTAGTAGAGGTTGGGCAAGAGGATATAGGAATAGTTGTTTGGACATAGGCCCATTCTTAATGGTCATGCTCCCAACTCGACAATTGATGTAAGCATCTGCAGTAGCTAACCAAGGCCTTCCCAAAATGAGGGGGTATCCAATGGGTTTTACCTTTGGCTGAAGGACCAGGAAGTCCGCAGGGTAATCCAAAGAATCAACAGAGACCATGACATCTTCCACAATCCCTTTGGGAGTTGATGGAGCGGTCTGCTAACTGCAGTACTGTCGAGGTCTTTCTTAGGGAACTTTGAAGGTTAAGTTTGAGCATAGTGTCCCTGGTCATCACCTTAATGGAAACCCCTACATCAATCAGGGTGTGGGGGATTATGGTGCCATTGATGTGGACATCAACTACAGGGCTCCCAGGGTCCAAATACTTTGGACAGATTACTTGTCCCAACATTATATTGCACAGTTGTCCTATGACATTGATAGTTGGGGCATCTCTCTTGCGCCTGCCTGGGTGCCTGAAAAACTTCTCCTTGATCAATTTGTTGTAGATTGACACATCTTTTATGGCTTGGGGAAGTGGTATTTTTACACGCAACTGTTTAATTTCTCCTAGAAGTTCAGTCTCTTCTGGGTTTGGTTGCGTGGTTTCCGTTAGTCTCTCAGGAAAGGGTGGAATGGATTTGGGTTCACTTTCCTATTTCTCTTCTTCATCCTCCGGAGGAGGAGGTTGGCGATCTGGAAGGACCTTCCCATATCGTAGGTTGATCTCCTAAACCTCCACAACATAGGTAGGGCATGTTGTCTCTCCAGTATATACCTGTTGGGCCTGTCTGTTGTTGGGGTTCGGGTTCAGTTGAGCAGGAGGTAATGGTTGTGGTTGAGTAGGTGGTGGAGGCAAAATAGCGGGAGGAGAGTTGTATTGGGACCTCCACCCCGACTGAGGTGCATTCCACTGAGGTTCTAGCTGAACGTGAGAATGAAATGAATGAGCAGCAGGTTGAGTATGGTATTGAGATGGATAAGACCAAGGAGGGGGTGCAAACCAGGAAGGATGAGCAGGGGGACCCCAAGAAGGTATGTGAGTGGATTGGTTGGGGTTGTAATAAGTTTGGGATGTCCCTTGCATCCCCTGTTGGTAAGGTCTGGATCCATGCAGCTTCCTTTGGTTGAGGAAGTAGAGTGGTTCAATGGCTCCTTCAGCCCCTTGGTACATAGCTTTAAGTCCGGGTAAGGTTGGGCACTGGTTTGTAGGGTGGTCTTCCTCACAAATGAAACATACCTCTACTGAGTGCAATGGGCACTCGTTCTTAGGATGCTTCCTTGTACATCTGGGACAAAAGATGGCCAAAGCCCTCTCAACTTCCTCTTTCTTCTGTTGGATTCAGAAAGTATCCAGTTGCATGGCAATGGTCTGTCTCACCTCACTTTTAAGGTCTTCCATTTGATTTGTAAACTCATGTTTGGAGAAGGTGGCGCTAGCTGAAAGTGGATTCTCCCTACCTCTTTTTCGGGCTGCCCTATAATGGTTTCTAAACACAGTATTGATGTCATCATAAGGTAGCTGGTAAATGTCTCCTCCAGCTAGCAAATGGAGGGCATCTAGAAGGTCTTCAGGGATTCCTCAGAGCAGAACCAACTTCAGATATTCAGGGTCAAGTGTGCACCTGGCCCTTTTATAACTAAGTTGGAACCTTTCTTCATAGTCTTCTAAGGATTCATCACTTCCCATGGTCATCCGAAAGATTTCTCTCTTCGTTTCCTTTGACCTACAGTAGTCTCGGTATTTGTTGTTAAAGGCTTGCTGCATTTGAGCCCAAGTTGTGATACTGTTTCCAGGTAACCCCATGAACCAGTGTAGTGCTACATCCTTGAGGGTAGAGGGAAAGAGTTTAAACTTTTTCTCGTCTTCTGCATAGTCATAAGCTCGACAGAGGACAACAAACTCAAACAAGAAGGTATCAGGGTCTTCAGCGGTCAATCCATGGAAGTGAGGTAAGCCTGAGGGACTTATGTTTTTCATTTTGGTGTCCCAATTGGTCTCTCGGATGGGAAAGGCACCTTCTATTCTCTCCTCATCTCCTATACCATTTCTATGTTCAACCATGGTCTCAAGAGGAATGTTCTCTTGCTCTTCTTTTGTTATAGGATCTTCGTATATCTCTGGAGGTTCACCTATAGATTCTTCTGGATCACTACCACCAAAGAAGAGAGAAGGGTGACTCAGTGATGTGGTGGGGGTGTTGGGTAAGAATTTTCATGTATTGTCTCTGTTCCTACAAGGCATGAAATGGAAATCTTTTTGGTTGATTTTTGTTTTTGTTTTGTTTTTTTTTTTTTTATACCTGCAAAACTAAAATAGATTGAACTGCAACTAACTAAAATCTATCTTGCTGAAATGAAAATGCAGAATTGAAATGAAAGCAGGAAAGGACTAATCTATTTTACTGAAATGAAATTACAGAAATGAAATGCTAAGCTACGCTTGCAGAATAGAAATTACAGAATTGAAATGCTAATCTACACTTGCAGAATTGAAATTGCAGAATTGAAATGTTAATCTACGCTTGCAGAATTGAAATTGCGGAATTGAAATGCTAATCTATGAAAGTAGGAAATATCTAATCGATGCTTGCTGAAATGAAATGAAAGTAGGAAATTTCTAATCTACTTTTGCGGAAATGAAATTGCAGAATGGAAATGAAACAACTACTTTACTCTTGTTGAAATAAACTACTTAGCAGAAGGTTGTAGTAGAAAATAGAAGAAAAGAAGCAATCGTAAATACTCTGACGCTTCCCCGGCAATGACGCCAAAAAATGGTGGGCTCCAGTATTGCAGCAATAATGCTACAACTCCTGGGACTCCCTTCTTTACTTTTACCAACCTGGTAGTTCGTAACAAACTTGGAAGTGACGGTGCTATGTGCACAAGTACTAGCTCTTGCCACAGGCTGTCACTTGATCAGCTGGCACAAGTCCGCTATGATCTTAAGCCAACTTATATGAGCTCTTAGAAGAAGCTTTTAACTGTGATGGATGAAATCTAACTCAACTGAGGCTAATCTACTTGCAAAAAGAAGCTGAAAGCTGAAAGGAAATGCAAACCCTAACAAACCCTAGTTTTACCGACTAACCCTACTGGTGCAAGAAAAGGGATGAAAGCTGCATAAATGGATGCCATTGACTCTTGGAAAGGTAAAGTGCATGTGACTAAGCTACTTCTGAAGCGAAATCTGAAAAGGAACATCTTTTTGTATTTTGGAGTAATCTTGTAGAATTATTATGCATGAGCTTTAACTTTGCAGAGGTTGATTGGGGAAAGGAAATGGGGTAGGCGATTTCAAGAGGTTGGGAAGGTGAAAATAGGGCCTAAGGGGTCCCTAGCACCCTTCCAGAGAGTTTCACAGCAATCAAATCTCGAAAAACTGCTCACGTGATCTTCTACAGGAAGTCTACAGGGGTTCTACAAGATGTTCTACAGAATGTTCCGAAAGAGGATATTGGAGGGTTGATGGTGGAAAAATGGTGGAAAAGTGGAAATGGAGGTTGTATGAGGATGTGAAGGGGTCTAGGACCCGGTGAATGAGGCTGAGGAGTGATTAAGGTGATTGGATTCGTTCCAGGATGGAGGAAGCAATGTTGCACCAGAATGTAGAAATTAGGGCAAAGTGAGAAAATGTGGCAAATGAAGGGAAAGAATCTGAGTTAGGGGATGGAGCATGTTGTATTGATGGAGGAAGGGTAGGCAGGGAAGTATGGCAGGTGTTATGCACATTATTTTCCAAAACTGATCAAACAAAGACTAGGAAAACCAAAGATCTAGCTATTTTGACCTAATTTGACCTAAATACCAAAAATCATGATGGACATAAGTTTATTGGCAGAAAATCATGTAATACAACTATGAAAACCAAGTAAGAATATATCTAATCATGTAATCACAATTGGTATCAACTTTCCTAACTAAAAATCTAACACTAGCAATTGCATGAAAAGGCAAAAACAATGTTTTTGTGGCAACAAGTATGCCTTGGTCTCAACTCATGGTCCCAAGGAGGGAGAGATGAGATCAAGGATTGCTTGATGGCCTTTTTGCAGATATTTTCTATTACCAAACTATCAAATCAACCTGAAGCATGAAAAACTATCTCAATCATCACAGACGACCTACGTAACCAAGCAAGATTTTAATCTAAGTAGCAGAAATTATTCTAGGAATGCAACAAAAACATATAAAAGTACACAAAAGGAGGTACTGGCACTTGGGTTAGGCCCAACCCCAAGAGCTTCAGCCTCCTAAGAGAAGTTCAGAGCTGATGCAAAGTGAAACTGATCTCCATTACTCAGAAAATAACCATGTCACAAAAATGTTTATAGCAAAAGCTCGAAAATGAGCTGAAAGGCAGATCAGCACTAAAGTGCGAAAATACAACTGTTCAAGAGCTAAACTACCAAGGCTAGAAGCCTTCCTACTTATGCACCACAAGGACCTCCAACAGCCCTCCTTAACTCAAGGGGCTTGGCTACTCAAAACTACAAGTAATCAGGCACTTCACAAAAGCTGCTCGGCTGCCCTTGGAAATCATCTTTGGTGGGCTGCTAAACTCTGAACTGATGGTGGAGAACTCGAGGAAGGGGCTATTTAGTGCAGGGGACACCCTTCCTACTAATCCTCATCCTTGTTCCCTTGTATTTGGCTATTAACTAGCTCATAAATGCTTGACCTTGGTCCAAAAGATGTCCAAAAATCTGCAATAAGCATGTATTAGACTTCATGGTCAAGTGACTATTCTCATTCATTCAATTAACATAAATATACTCAAAAGCATGCATAAACTATGAAGAATGGTGGATTAATCGAGAATAATAGGCAAAATGAGCCCAATAAGTTACCCATTTTTGGGGCTTATCACATGCATAAAGGAGAAGCTAGCTTAGTTGTAGTTGTAAGCATAAAAATTGATAGCAGTAGTAAAATCAACAACAAAGAAATCCATCAACACAACTAACTATTAAAGAAGGAGTTGATTGAAGAAAAGCCAAAGGTGATTCCAAGAAAAGCACCTAGAACATCATTCTCACCCTTGGGAGATGTGATATGCTTCAGCTGTCAGAAGTATGGACATATCGCAACAAATTGTAGAAGCATGAAGAAAAAGAAGCAATTGTATAGAAAATCCTATCAAGAATACAACTAAAAAGGATTCCCCCCTTCACGAAGTTCAACCAAAATCAGGTATAATGGTCATTTTTATGGTTATTTCTATTCACACAATAATTTTGGCCACAAGGCTATTGAATGAAGGTTGCATGCAAAGAGAAATAAAAGGAAGATCAAGAGATTCAAGTCTTTTCCTCCATTCCCTAGTAATATCAAGTGTTATATATGTGAGAATTTTGGTCATATGGATAAATATTGCAAGATGTGAAGGTTCTTAAGGCCATCCAATCAAAGAATGAATAACATGCAAACTAGGCTAGATAAGAGGACAATAACTCATCTACATGCAAGAGATCAACCTCTCAAATTTTGGAGGAAGAATGAGCAGCAAGAATTTGCAAGTAGAAACTAAGGCTCACTTGGCCTCAGAGGGATCATATTTCACATCCTTTTTGCATGTAGATTCATTGAATATGTTTTCATAGCAAGAGAAGTGCATGTGAATAGGTATGCTTGTTGAAGAGTTGTTTTGATGTATGTAGTCGGGGTTTGATGGTGCTTATCCTTTTTGGTTATGAACTTATGATGATATTTTTTTGCTACTATGTTGTACTTGCAAAGGCTATTGTGATCATATTAATAAAGGATTTGTGATGTGAGCATGAACACAAATCTCTCCAGGAAGAAGGTTGACAAAGTGTGATGGTGTAGGTTCAGGGTGAGCATATCACATGCTTCCAATATTTCAGTGGTATTGATGGCATCATGGTTCCTTAGAGGATTTGGCTATGTATTCCATGTTATGTGCTTATCTTACATTGATCCATTGTAGGAGTATGTGTTTTGGTTTTGCATGTACTATCTGTTTACTGGTAGTATTACATGAATTAATGTGTAGTTGGATAGTACTATCTTGAGGCAAAATGTGTTTTTGGATTGATGATTTCATGTAAGTGTTGGTTCCATGGATATTAGTGTGATGGTGGTGATTGGGTATATATATTTTCATTCCTATGTTAGATATTTGTAGCTATATGCAGAAGATCTAGGAGCTCATCATGATGGATAATTTCATGTTATTGTTGTTATTGCACATGGTCATTTTTTCCGCTCATTCATCATGCTATTTGCTAGGCCACTTACCCATGTTGTTGATGATTGATATCTACTTAGGGTTTCCGTGATGGTATTATTGTTGGTTTTTTTTCTTGAGAGTATTGTGATGTATAGATAAATTTGATGCTAGAGTTATCCTCACTGGTTCCTGATATGTTATCTAGTGTTGTAGCTTGCGCTTTTGCAAGAGTATGGTAAAATGTACTATCTTGAGGAAAAATGTATTTCTGGATTGATGATTTCATGTATGTGTTTGTTCCATGGAGATTAGTGTGATGGCGATGATTGGGTATATATATTTTCATTCCTATGTTAGATATTTGTAGCTATATGCAGAAGATCTAGGAGCTTATCATGATGGATAATTTCATGTTATTGTTGTTATTGCACATGGTCATTTTTTCCGCTCATTCATCATGTTATCTGCTAGGCCACTTACCCATGTTGTTGATGATTGAGATCTACTTAGGGTTTCCGTGATGTTGCTTGTTGGATTTTTTACTCGAGAGTATCTGATGTATAGATAAATTTGATGCTAGAGTTATCCTCACTGGTTCCTGATATGTCATCTAGTTTTGTAGCTTGCGCTTTTGCAGGAGTATGGCTTCATGATGTTGAGCCATGTGGTGTATGGTGTTTATATTTATGAGGATGTATGTTGATGTGATATGTATTGCTGCTACCACTACACTATTATGTGTTTTTTGTTGTTCTCGGTTATTTTTTTCTTGTAGAGATTCATGCTCCATATGATGGTTATTATAATTACCATGTATAGCTTCAAAGGGATAATATATTGTGCATGATGATTGTTGATGCTGCTATGAGGGCTATCATGTTGAAAATATCTTTCATGATGTTGTTGTTTGGCCACTAAACATTGTTATGTAGTGTTGATTGCTGCTGATGAGATCTTGATCTATGGCTGGTGATTTGGAAGAGGTTGGCACATGTCTATCATGTGATATATATATATATATATATATATATATATATATATATATATATATATATATATATATATATATATATATATATATATATATATATATATAATCAACGTTATCTTTATGTTATGTAGGGAACTTATTGCTAATCATACTTGTCATGCACTTGTTAATATCATGCATAGAGGTGAGCCATGGTGTTTGGCATGCATTGTAGTGAGTGTTTGTTTCATCCATGTATGAGGTCTTGGTGTCATTTTACCATCGATATATCTCATTGATGAAGCATTGTATTATGCTCATGAAATCATGTACTTTCATTGTAAATCATTTGGTCTTGGTCATAGAGTCTTGAACCATGAATGACATGTGTTTCATAATGAGTAATGAGAGTTGGTGCAACTATGTATGCATTATTAGTGTTGTTGGTACACCCATATAATTCATGTATTATTCATGTATACTCTCATACTTATCATGGTGAGACATTATAGAGTCAAGCATGCATTGAGAGATAGATTTGTGAGTCATGGTTCAACCATATATGGGCTTATTGATGTCATTGTACAACCATGTATTATCATTATTGTACCCATGTAATATGCCTATGAAGCCATGTACATTCATTGCATATCATTGGGTCATAGTCCTTGGTTCATATGGAGTAGCCTCTTTCATATGGAAAGGAGGTAATGGTAGTGATATAGATCATTACATGATTAGCCATCAAGATGCTTTCATTCAGGGGAGTGAGTTTCTATTTTTACATATATTGGGCAGAGTTTTTATTTCGAAGGATTGAGGTTTTGTTTCTGCTACTAGAGATAAACAAAGAGAGGTTGTTGTTGTTTTTGTATGAGTTTTATACTGCTATGATCTGGATAGTATAGTGTGGAGGTGAAAATATGAGATAGAAAATATGTATACATTGTTGTTGCTTCAGGGTTGATTGAAATTTGCTACTACTGCTAAACATTGATCAAAGTTTGTTGTTTTTGATAGAACAAGCGTATTGCTGCACTAGTGTGATGCTGATAAGACCTAGTTCATATGTAGGGGGATTTTATTGCATATATTCTTCAGTTATGAGATCAGTGGAGTGTTGCTATTGCTATCATCTTTCATCCATGTATCACATTGTTTATCATCTGCATATGATAATGAGTGGAGTTTTTGATTTGGTTGATGGATCCCATTGCATGAATAGGAGGAGAATCTAAATTTTGAAGAAGACATAGTGTTTGATCTGATATGTTTTACCACTTTCCATTGATATCAAAGGTGGAGAGAGTTTTTTCTGTGGTCAACTAAATTATAAGTTCACTTCAGAGAGAGAGAAGTTTCATGTTGACATCATTGGAAAAGGGGGACCTTGTTGGAATGTTGGTGTTTCCATTGATGTCACATGATGGATATCATGTTTCATATGCTTGTATTGATGCATTCCTGATGTATGTCATCATGTTGTAAAAGTTTATCATGTTTCTAAAGGAGGTCGATGCCATGTTGCCTAATGTTCACTCCTGAAGCTGACCTACTAGATGGAGGTGACCTGATACTTGCATAGGGATATTGAACATGTTTGGAGGTCTTGTCATGTTTATCAATATCTTGATGTTGCAGAGGTGTTGTACCGACTGTCATGATGTATCAAGCTCACTTCTAAATCTAATCTACATATTTTTTTCCACTTGGTGCAATACCTACACTCATGTGTTTCTTCCTACACTCATGAATTATATGTCTTGTATGATCTCAACAATAGGTTGCAAAGTTGTTTTTGAGACTTGTTATGGCTTGGATAAGTCCTCCAGATGTTGGAGAATTTTTTCAAACAGTTTGGCAGAGTTCTGGGTTGAAAGGAGATGAGTTTTTCTATCATCAATCATAGTTGTTGGGAGAGAGTGTCATGGGTGCAGTTGTAAGCCTTCAACTAAGATCTTCTAGTGTTGTCCCAACGACTATAGCTGAGATCTACTAGTGTTGTCCTTGCCGCTGTGGTCTAAATTGGAAATTCTCCGCATTTCTCATGCATCTCAGGTATTTTATGAGTTTTTGCAGTTGTCTTTTTTAGGACTCTTCATTAAAAGGTTAGAAAAAAGTTAACTAACTTCTATAATTTAAGGGGTGGTGGCTCCTTTTTGGTGGTTGCCAACAAAATAGTGTTTTGGGAGTTGTATCTCCATCTATGGTGGCTTGTAGAGTCGTGGGAGTAGAGACTTCATAACTGGTGTGTCTCAACAATACCGATGTAAAAGAAGATTTGATTAATGAAGATTTGGACCAACACAACAACAATAGGGTTTTCCCCCCTTGATCGTTTCCACCAGAAATACTTGTGCCTTATTGTGCATGCTTGTGTTGATGCTTTTCATGGTTTTTATGTGTTTATTTTATGCTTCCTTTACATTTAGATTTGTTAATATTTTTCATGTGTGTGGCTATTTGGTAATCCGGAATTTTTTTTTAAAAGTAATGTAGTTGCTATCAATATTGATTCACCCCCCTATCAATAGTGATCTAGTTTCTAACATTTGATGATTTTAGTGATACAAATGAGCTGAGTAGATGAGAAACCCTCTTTTTATTTCATTAAAATTTATCACTAATGTACTAAATTGAATGGAGATTTTATTTTCTATAGCATCACATAAACTTTGTTGTTTGTTAAAGAAATCATAGATTTTATGTTAGTAGAAATTTGTATAAAGTTAATGATTTTATTTTTATTGTTAACCTAGGTAATATACCTCCTAGGATATATTTTTCTCGAACTCCCAAACAATCTCCAAAATGGGAAAAATTGATAACAAAACCTTTTGAGTAAATTGATAGTGATATTGAGGCTATCATTGAGCAATTCACACTAGTTATTTAATCATTCAAACCAGAAATTGAGCTTGTGCCCAATATTTAAATACATTGAGGCTTTGATCAATGCCCAAATTAATTTTCCTTGTTGGGTTGAGGTCTACAAAAGATTTGGAGAAGAATACTACCATGATATAGTCCCAGATAGTGACCCTGCTACGACAAACATAGATGATTTGGCCTTTATCAACATTAGGATATCTTAATTACACACCATTGCTACAATGAATTTAGTGATACACATGGTATGTAAAATGGTATGTGAGGTAAGCATACTAGCATTGATAATAGAATTGTGCTAAATGATGAAGACATATGTATAGACTTTTATTAAGCATCAAAACAAGAAAAATATTATACAATCCACCAACCTATGAAAGACATTGAAGCTTTCATCAATGCATAAATCCATTTTCCTAGTTGGGTTGAAGTCTACAAAATATTTGAGGAATACTACCTTGATATAGTCCCCAATAATGAAACTATTGTGATAAACATAGATGATTTGGTGTTTACCAACATTAGGATATCTTAATTACACACCATTGCTACAAGGACTTTAGCGATACACATGGTGTGTAAAATGGTATGCGAGGAAAGCATACTAGCATTGATAATAGGATTGTGCTAAATGATGAAGGCATATGTATAACATTTAATTAAGAATCAAAACTAGAAAAATATTATACAATCCACCAACCTAAGAAAATTATGATTACTAGCTTTGTTAAGGAATTTCATCAAGACAATAATATCAAGAAGATTTTGGCTAGTTGGTGGGTAGAGGACAAAATGTTTTTAGGGAAAACTGATGGAATCTGCACCATGATTAGTTTAATGGATCCTTTTATCTATGATATGACCCTAGCGTGTAGACTCTGTGGAGAGCCGAATTACATTCACTTTATATATGTTTGGGTGCGTGTAGTTTACGTAATCACTACCATAAGTTAATTGAGTATAAATTTTATCTCATTCTTTGAACAAATACATTGAAGGGCTAAAAGGGTTAACTTTGAAACATTACCAACCTTCCTCACAGATTCATAATTACTTGAAATCATCTATTCTAGTAAGCCTTTCCAATGCTTGAAATGGAATTGGAAAATGGCTGAAACTCCAATCCATGTTTATTGTTAGGATATGTGTGAGAATAAGTACAAGAGAAACTATGCACAATTTTATAATTATGTTGTAGCTACTACATACAATTTGATATTTTGTAAAGAGTGCCCTAGACTAAGAAAATAGGCAATGAGACTATTCAGAAACATAGGAAATTGGTACTTGCAAGAGGACTATGCACATCTAAGGATTTATGGAGTCATTTCTCCTCCTCACATATTGCCTAGATATGCTTCCAATAAATTAATTCTTGGAGAAATTTCCTCCCAAATCATTTATTTGGTTTTAATGCAACATTAGCCAATGATGATAGGAAGAGAAGTTTTATTCGCTATAACATGTAGATAAGGAACTATGGCCATATGAACTCTAAACAATCTAGGTAGGAGCGTAATGTAATGTTAGAATACAAATTTCCATAGGGATAGTTATGAAGGCATGATCCTTTGAATTTGTTGCCAAGTGTAGTATTATGGTTTTAGTAACATGGCCTTATATCCATTAACAATAGGATAATGAGAGACACTTATTTGGAGATAAACATTTTTAACTTGGAGATCTAGTATTGAAATGGGATATGATGAATAATCCTAAAGGAAACATACAAAGTTTCAACAACTTGGTTGGGACCATGTCAAATTGTAGAAAATATTATCCTTAGTGCATACAAACTATAAAACATGGAAAGAAAACATGCAACTCTTTTGTTCATAGCCAAATTTTGAAACAATATTTGAATAGTTGCCCTCAAAATAGCTATCTTATATACAACATATTTTTTTAATAAATTTATTTATAGTTTTAGTAATTTCATTTTCAAAATTATTTAAATTTTGAATTTACCTTCACAACATTAACTTTGAGTTTTATTTTATGCATTTAATATTTTTTTTATGAGAAGTTGATCTACGGTTATAAAAATCATTTTTTATTTGTTATCTTCTATAAAAATATTTGTTTATTTGTTATCTTCTATTATAATTGAGACTTGTGAATCATAAGGGAACTTCTTTGAACTTAGTAAATTCACCGTATATTTTTCATCCATCACCAAAAAAAATACACAAGCTTTTAGTAAAACATCGTTTACATTGCCTAAACAATCAAAATATGGTGGACCTCTAAAAGATTTATCTTTTAAAGACCCTACAACTAAAGCAAACATACTAAATGATTCCATCCACTCACACTAAATAAGATATTGTGTAAGGAGATTATTTAGACATTGGGAGTTAGATATTTATAGAAAATATTTTTTATCACTCACTCCTATAGGTTTGTAAAATAACCATTTTCCCTTAGTTACCATTGTTAAATCAAATCTAAATTGGTGAACGATTAAGAAAAGTTTTAATATATGTTTAGTGGTTGGTGTTATTCATATTTCTTTATTTTTTTGTTTGTTTGTTTTACAATAAAGAATATGTAACTCATTAATGACTTAGCAAGAGTTGAGTCTTCATAAAGGTGAGGGAGCCTACTCCTTGACCCTTATCACAAGGGGCCTACAATGTCTTTATGTAGGATTTGACCCTGGTAAAAGAAATACCTATTTAAATAGTCAAATCATTCCATATAGACAAATCCTTTATTCTACAAATAAAAAAGTCTCATACATCAATTTATACTTAGCTTAATCTATAACTTTAAATTTATTATATTTTATATTAATTAATTAACTATTAAAGAAACAATGTTTCACAAAGTCAACCTAGTAATTAAAAAAAGCCCGTTAATATATATATATATATATATATATATTATATATACTATATATATTTAGAAATGAATTTTTTCATAAAAAATCATTAATGATTCTCTTGATATAGATATAGACATTTTCCTCATATAAATATATATTTTCTTTTTTATTTAATTATATATTTAATATTTTTTTCTTTCAATTTTTATAAATATTTATAGAAAATATTAATTAATTTATAATGAATATTTTTAAAGGAAAAAAATAATTTTATGTTTATTTAACAAAAGTTATTAAGGTGGTTTCATTTATTTATTGTGATAATAATATCTATTTTTTTTTTTGAAGTTCCGGCAGGACTATGTCTCATCATGTCCCAAATATATCCACTCTGATTGGGGATGGGGAATTAAACTAGTGACTTCACATCAGGAGTGTGCCTTAAACAAAGGCACATCACCTCTTACCAAGACCTGTAGACATATGAAATATATCTATATAAAAAAATGATAGTTAAAACATTTCATTAAACATCTTTGAAAGATTTTAAAATTTTTTAAATTTTTTTTTTAAATGGCTGATATAAATAAAATTAATAAAAACAGGAATTGAAGTTTATATTAAAATTCAAATATTACACTTTAAAAATATAATATTTTTGGTACTAAGGTTCTCTTCTTATAAAAGGAGGGTTTATCATATTTGACTTATTCTTCCTTTATTATATTTTTAGTATTAAATTATATTATTAATATCTATTGTTCTAGTTATGCGTTACTAATGCATTTCAGATTTTGGTATCTTACTTCTAGTACCAAATGCTCCTTGTTTGAAGTTGCAAATGTCTTTACTTGTGAAACTAAATGAAGAAAGCAAGTGGGAGATACGTCCTTTAAAAACCACTAAGCTTGGATAGGAAGTTTACCTTTATAAACCACAGGATAAGGAGAGATGATACAATAGATAAAAAAATCAAGAAATAGTGTGTGATTTACTATACTAGGGTATTGGATGACAAAGAGAAGCACATATTTTTGCTTCTATGGTTAAAATGCAAGTATGTAGACATCAAAAAATTGTAATATCATAGTAGGTGAGTGGTTAAGGAGGGCAACTACCTAATTGGCGGACCTTGTCACAAGGCCCAACTAACATTATTGTATATAGGTTTCTCAGTTAATAGCCGCAAGTATCCTAGAGCTAGGATTGAAAATCAATGAAGAGTAAAGGTGGTTGATCTATGTGTAGTATTGTTGCTTTCCCTGACACATAACGATGCCAATGTTAGACTAAGGTATCATATGTGTTAGTATACAGTCACTAAAGTGTGGCAAGAAATGACCCTTTGAATGATATAGTATCAGGTAGCCTATGTGCTTGGGTATGACCCCACCAACATAAGGAGACACATCACACTCTATTATAAAGGGATTTTGGAAGATGGGGATATGAAAAACTAGTTTGAAATGTAGGAGACCTTAGAGGCCATAGATGTTAGAGATTTTCTAGACCATAATCAAATAGCATGAAAAAATATTTTTGAAGTGAATGAATGCCTCTAACAACATGCTTGAGCTCTGTTGTACAATCAGGTAAAGGCTAGTTCAGAAGTTCCTTCACATTACGAGGCTTGGGTTGAATACATTGAGTTGAAATTAAAAATCCCATAGAAGAGATAAATTGTTGGTTAGGCACAAAGTTCTTGAGGTTTTCACAAAGCTTGTTAGCATGAATAATATCAAGAACTTGGTGTAGATGGAGGACATGAAAAATATCAATGCCTTGTATTTACTAAACATTTTATGGCACTTGGTGAGGGGAGGGTCCATGGTTGTTCATGTTAAGGAAGGCTCATCAAGTTGTCTTCTATGATACATAGATGCAAGCATTTATAAAGGTCCAGATGTTATACCATGTTGTTACCAAAGAGGGGTTTAGGGGTGGATGCAGCAAGGTACATGATATGTATTATGAACCTTAGTGAGAGTGTATGAGTTTGTGTACTTGGTGAAGCATGCATTCTAGTAATGAATTATTAGAAACAAATCGACAAAATCTAGAGGGGTGACATAGCATATAATGAAATCAATGAAGTTAGAACCAATATAAAAAATGACTTGAAACTATTTCTTGGAAATAAGGACCAAAACCCTTCATCAACTCAACAAAGGCAAAAAGGGTGAGGGTGAGAAGTGACGAATAGAACCAACCCTTTAATAAAGGGAAATAGAGGTTTAATTCTTTTAAGTATCATTGTCCATGATCATCTCTACCATGTGATATTCCACTTGGTAGTTGTGAACTAAGAGGGTGCATTGGCTAAAGGATGAGAATGGAAAGTTATTAAGACAAAATTATGATTTTGGTAGTGGTATGGGGTAGATCAATGATATCTTCAAAATGAGTAACTTTTTTTTAGAATAATGCTTTGGATCATCATGGGTAATGAATGACACAACAATTAGTTTATGTTGTGAAAGGTCAATATTTTATAACTTTAGTATTCATTAGTGGAATTTTGAGGTCTAAAATGAGCCTCCAAATGAAAATAGTAAAATAAGAGTTATGAATTTTTAAAGAAAAAAAAAAGGAAACTGCCCTTTTTTATTGTATTTTTGGCTTATCTCCTTATATGTTTACTCAAATTCCAAGTGTAGACATATGTTGGATGCATAATGAAATTTCACATCCAACGAGTACCCACTATGCATACTTCTGAGTAGATCCATATCTCAAAAAAATAAGAAATCTATGAAAAAAATGTATTGTCAACACACTTTTTTCATGTATTTTCAATTTTTTCTATGTGGGTATACTCATAAGTATGCAGAGTGGGTACTACTTGGATGTTAAATTTGATTTCACATCCAACGTATGTTTACACTTGGCACTTCAGTAAACCTAAAAGGAGTAAGACAAAAATACAATTAAAAAAATAGTTTTCTTCTTTTCCCTCCAAAATATTTTCCCCTGCAGATGACATCATCATCTTGAATCCTATTGGTTGTTTTAAAGTTAATGTTGTTAGCACATTTTTTGTTTTGAGGTCATGGGAGGATCCAAAATGCCTCAAAAATCAAAGTTATTGAAACTCGATGCAAAGGGTGTCATGAGGAAGAGCTTGACGAGAGCTTTCCAATGCCACTTGAACAACCTCAAATGAACTTCATACGAGAAAATTGCAGATTCTAAAGTTTTTGCAAAATTGGAAAAAAAGGACATAAGTGACACATGGCAGAGTTTGGAGCTGACACATGGCAGAGGGATTTGATGTGGTGTACAACTTGCATTTAATGAGTAGGTGATGCAACACCCAATCAACACATGACACAACATCTACTTGGGATGTGGCATGATAAAACAATTGATGTGGGCCAATCAAAGACTGCCATGTGACATCCTCTAAAAGGCCAAGAAGGTTCAAAGCCTGATACTAAAAACTTTGGTCAAGTGGGATCAACCTCCCACCTCCGATTTGCAGGTGTAACAAGTTACCATCATGGTAACTACCACTCATTAAGGTCAAAGGGGAATAATACTATATAAAACTTTGAATCTTCATTAGTTGGAGGGGGTGGGGTTTGACCTTTAACTCACAAAACAGTTGGAGGGGATGGGGTTTGACCTGCAACCTACAAGACATGACAATAGGGGTTAACCAATGAAACACCGACAAGAAGTGGGAATCGAAATGAAGAGTCTTCCTCTTAATCCAAATCTCTTCACCTACTGGAATTAACCAAGATCTTTTACTTCTGTGATGTTAGAAGAATTGCATATAAAAGAGTATAGAACAATCACATGTGTATGCTTTAGAGAAGATGAAACATAAGGACAATTATCAAATCAAAGTATACAAAACACATTGATAACGGAGTTTACCGAGTGTGGGTTACGTCTTCAGGCCCGGTGTCAAAAGTGGGGAGGTCGCTTCATTAATGTTGCAACATGATGATGTACATGGTATGTTATTTGTCATTACAAGGATGAATACCCTCAACCATAGTGGCATGTCTCTCCACGAGACGTTCTCAAGAACTCTCACTCAGCTAGGCAAATTCTCTCAACAAGAGTGGCATGTCTCTCCATGAGACGTTTTCCCTATAAGAATTCTCACTCAAATGGGCATTCCTTCAATATGATAAATTAATAAATTCTCACAAGATGTAGCATACAATTATCCCATAACATAATAGCAATCAAGTATCTCATCAATATAAACATCATCTCAGCGAAACAGAAGAAAAGCATGACATAATTAGATCATATACCTCTACTCTGATAGATGGCCGAAAAATGAAAAATCCATTTGATTAAATGGATTGCACCACAGAATTTATGGCAATGAATGGTACAAAATCGACTATAAACTTGTCCAATTCTGACACTCTCAAATTTTAGAAACTCGGGAATCTTGAAGATTCCCTTAAAGATTTCTTCCTGGAGATGGTCAGAAAATCTGCTACTTAGATGAAAATTCTAAAAACACAATTGCACTCCCTGTAAAATTCTATGAAAAATGACTATAAAGTTGACAACATTCTGTCTCGGTCAAAAATCAACCTCCAAAGAAACTTTTAAGATTCCACAAATCCCTTCCTAATGAACACTTGCATTTTTGTTGTTCAAATAAAAGTTTTCACTGCACGATTGGACACCCAGCATATAAGCTTGACAAATTCTGTCACTGACATCTCTGACCCTCAAAAGAAATTTTTTGGCCATTCAACGTATTATGCGGGTCATGGATCCGTTCCGTTCTCTACCATCGGTCACCCGGTTCAATGAATTATTGAGTTTATATGTCATTGCGTGGGCAGGGTTAACAAAACGTTGATCGTTGGCAAAGTGGCAGGTTAAGCGATGAATGGGTTGGTTTCAAAATCCGATCTGACTAAAACAAACATTATTCTCTCTTGTTAACCATGGTTGGTTGTTCAGCGGTTATCGAATTTGGTGGTTTAAACCTTTTAATTGGCGCGTTACAAAAATGACTGTTGGCGGAGTAACTGTTGCCTCCAGCGGTTTGGTGTTATTCTTTTTGGGAGCACGTCTGTTTTCATCGTTTTAAATATCATGGGCGGTTAAGTCTTTTTTTGAATGGTTGGTTGTGGCATATTATATGGCAATTTTTATTAACCATATATATATTGCCTACCACCAATTTGTTCGTTTGTCTTAATTCAAACCATAAATAACAAACCATACTTGATATCACCGCCACTTCGTT
The DNA here is from genome assembly GCA_000404065.3 of Pinus taeda. Classification (NCBI taxonomy): domain Eukaryota; kingdom Viridiplantae; phylum Streptophyta; class Pinopsida; order Pinales; family Pinaceae; genus Pinus; species Pinus taeda. Next base: position 34,240 of record APFE030107508.1, on the reverse strand, counting down.
GGTTTGTTTTAATTCAAACCATATCCATTTTTTATTATTATTATTATTTTTTTTTAATATGGATGGCAAATTTTTGTTTTTTAAACCATATTTGTTATAGGGTTGTTATTAATATAATTTTTTTGTTTTGTTTTTTTAAGGGAGAGGAGGAGTGTAGTGTGTTAATTGCTGTTGGATTATTATGTGGGTTTCATTTTCTCTCTGGGATGTCATGTGGCACATTATGGGCGGGGCTTTTTTTTCCCTATTTTGTTAATCTTTAAAGAGTCATAAGTTGGTCATACAGACTCGAATTCGAGTGTCACTTGCGTCATCGAAATCATAATGACAAGCACTACATCTTGATATTAGTTTGATGACATTTTGAAGATTTTGATTTTCAAGCTTTTTTGGAGCCACTTTTGACTTCTGAGCCTTTCTTGGAATTTTGAGTCTTTTTGGAGCCAATTGAATCACATCTTAACATAATTTATCACCCAATGTATAAATTTGGATGGTCCACGGTTCAATCGTGTGATCAATCTAATTGTAACAAAATGACTTGAACAACATGCCACAATGATCTATGTTGATTGTAGCCACATATCATATAGTTTTTATCTCGAAGTATTGCAAGGGATTATGGAATGCAACGCCCACAATCTGAACCTGGGTCTTCGGCTTTGTAAACTTTTAAATACCAAAAATTTTCCATCAAACAACAATGTTGAATTGGGAATGTTTTCGAAGCCAAACATTTTTGTAATAATTTGTTTTCTTGCAAGTTTTGTTAACATAAGTGGTTTAGCTCGAGTTTTGGAGCATTCTAAGGGGGAATTTTGGTAGTATTGTGAAAACATTGTTGTTGTAGTAGATGAGAGATTCAACTGTAGCAGATTGAAGGCTTCCTTTCGTAATTTGGGCTCTTGCATCTAATAAAGAAGTCTAATCTACTTGAAGCAGGCCTAGAGACATAACCCACATTTGGGTGAACTCAGTTAAGAATCTCATTCTATCTCTCTTTCGTTTCTTTGCTGCTTTTCTTAGCTTCTTTACAGTTTTTTCTTCTGTTTTGGTTAAGTTGATTTCACACTTAAGTAATTTTGTAAACTAATCAAGTCAAAGATCCATATCACTATTGTATGCAATGATGAGGTCACTTGTTCATGTGGAGATCTTTTAATGCCCGTGTTAGAGATCAAGAAAAAAAAAGTTAGAAACTAGAGGGAGTGGATCCTTAACAATGACTACAAAAGCTTGGCAAGGAAGGGAGCATTTCCCTTGTGGTAGTTGTGGAAGTCATAAAAAGAAGGTAATGGATCCCTTGTGTTAGTCGCAGAAGCTAAATTTGATACAATTTTATACAGAGTAAGTTACGATAGATATAGAACTAGATATTTATATTAAAACTTAAACATGCATTTAGAAAATAACAACATTTTCTTATGTAGATCATACTTAATTTGTTCTTTCATCTTTTATTTTTTAATATTAAATTATACTACTAATATCTAATACTCTCACTTTGTATAATTAATATACTTCATTTCTTGATGTCTTATTTTTTATAAATAATAATAATTATATATTTTTAAGATCGCGACCAAGTTATACACTAAATTGGTGTATGAGACCCTCTTGATTGTGGAAGAAGGAACTCACCTCTACTTTTAATTGCTAAAGTCTATGAAGGTGTACAATCTCCTCATGAGATGACCAAGTGGTTGGCACAATGAGATGTTAACTCGGTTTCAAATCCCATGGGGCAAATCTTTGGCCCATTGTAATAAGGTTGAAGGAGTAAGCTCCCCACTCTCATGGAGTCTTGACTCTTGCTAAATCATAAATTCCTAATATATCTGATTTACTCCAACCATGATTAAAAAAAATATCTATAAAAATATACATTTTCTACCCTATAAATTTACATATAAATAATTATAGAGATAAATATTTTCCTCAATAATAAATAAAAATATTTTTCTTCTCAATTATATATGAAAATTACAAAGATAAATACTTCTTAAAATTAAAAAAAAAAAAAACATTATATTTATTTTATATTATAAAATGAAAACATTAAAAATATTAATTCACATTAACAACAATATATTTTTCTAACAATTTTCCATTCATGTTATTTTTACTAACTTACTAGTTAAAAATAAATATTAGGTTCATTTTCTTTGTAAATTTTACACATATTCTCTCTAATTATTTTTATTCACTTCTGTATTTATGGAGAATCTTCTATTAATTCACTTTAATTGTTTTTGTTATTCCTATCCACTTTATTGATTTTATTCACTTTAATATCTAAATATAAAAATTATTCTGTTTTATTTCTCCACCTCTCAAGTCTTCATCCACCCACCTTTGTCATTTTCTCCATTTTTTGCAACAGTTGATATGTAAAGCTTTTGAGAAAGCTATAGTTTAATTAAATTGTTTTTTTGCTTGAAAATTATAGAAATTTCAGTAATATTTTGATAAAATTTGATATGGATTTTTGTAAATTTAAGTTATTGTTGTCAAATTTTATGGTTTTGAGTTTTTGAGTGTTCTAAATGTTTTTGATAGTGTTGAATTCATTTCCACCATCAAAAACATGATTCAAATACTGTTGCATATTTAAATTATTTTTACCCAGATTCCAATCACTTTTAACATTTTTGACTTTTTAGTCATCCAAACAATTCTTCACTTTCATTGAAAAAAAACATAAAATAAAACCACTGAAAAACAGAAAACACAGTCCCTGAGATAAATGCTTTTACTAACAGTCTGAACACGCTGAGGGCAACTATTAGTATTTGCAATGAAGCAAAAAAAGAATTGACTGTGAGGAAAGAGGGTTTTTGTTCTCAGAGAGGTTGGGAAAACTTCTCACTCTGAGCGTTTTTTAAAAATGGCGATATACAACAACGGTGAGAGAAGCCAACGCATGGTTAAGTTGTTCATTCTAAACTTGGTTGGCTGGCTGGCATGGCTATCTCATATTGCTTTAGCACAGCTTGAGTTCAGTGAAGCTGTAACGGGATCCGCTAGTTTTCCTGATGTGGGAATCGCCTGCTTAGGAAATTTAGCGGTCTTTGTTACAAGCCTGTTAAGAGGAAGGCTTGATTTGGAGATTGGTGCCAGAGATGTTCTGGCCACCAATAGAGGTCCCAAACTGAAGGGCATAAGTGGGTTTGGACTGAGCACACGTTATGCTCCGGATGTTATTATGCTATCAAACAACATGTTGCATCCTTCCACGACGGAATTCATGAAATATATTTATCATGCCCATGGTGTGAATTCCATCTTACTCCATTGCCTTCCTTCAAAGTTTGCAGCAGTCACTGCAGAGGTCTGTGGATGTGGAGGGGTTTGTGGATGCATTGTGTTTTGGACAGATGAAGAGACCACAATCATGCTTGCTCGTCAGATGTGTGGAACTCTGAAACGACTGTCTAATGCTCTGTGCCTACTTCCATGTCTGCACTGCCTAAGAAATGGATGCCACGGGTGCAAGCAGGGCCTGTTGCATGTGGAGAATGGAAGATTGACAGAGGGTGACTCAGAGGTGGATCCTCCTGCAGTCTGTGAAATACTTGATATTGATCCAGAATTCATTTGGAAAGAGCGAACTTGTATCTGCATTCCTTTGAGTGGAGCAGGCGATGATGACTGGATAAAGCTGCTGATCAGATGTCTTAGGTCTAAAGATCAAGTAGATAGAGAAGTGAGGGTAGTGGCTTTGGATGTCCTGGAAAACTTCCTTACTCGGAGCAGCAGAGGGTACTCAACGGTAGTAGTAGAAGAATACGAGACTGCTTCCATAATTAAAGAACAATACAGCACTGGTTCCTTAATTGTGCCAAGGTTCATAGAAATATTAGTCACCATTGTACTAACTGGCTGGCTAAGAGTGGATGGTTTCTCCAGCTCTCTGGTAGCCAGAAGGGCAGTGAGGGATTATGTTGTGGACAGCAAAGGAACTGGCTTTGCCGCTAATGCATTTATAACCAGTGCTCTGGTCAAGTGTAATGCCAACAGCACTTGCCAAGTGCTGAGCTTTAGGGGTTGTCTTGTAGGCATAAGATCCTTGTCCTTAATTGTGGGTTGTGTGAACTTGATTTGTTCTATCAGTTGGGCTGTGCTTACTGGGTTGGAAGGAAGTTCCAGCAAATGGTATGGAATAAACTCTATGCCTCTCTCTAAACCTAGAGTTGCTGTGATAATGGCAGCCATTGGTATTGCTTTGGGCATGGACTGCTTGCATTTGTATTTAATTAGGAGAGAGAAGTTATATTTAAGTAGAAAAAGGCGTCTTATGGTTTGGGGTGTCATTGTTTTAGAGATAGGGAGCATTGTAGCAGGAGGAAGCTTGGGTATAAAGAAGGGTTGTGGGAGATGGGTATATAGTATTCTGCAAGGCCTGGTTTGGGTCAAATGGGGAATTGGCAGTTATCTTCTCGGTGACCGTGATGATCGAGTGGAATATGACAGGTTAAGACATAATGGTGAACCTATATATCCTCAAGGAGTATATGTGAACTTCATTTCTAACGATATTTCCAGGGTATTTAGCTATGGAATTATGGTGTACTCTTCTGCATTCTTGCTGAATGCTGTCTTGGCTGGAGTTCGGGGCAAGTGGGAGTACTTTCCATCTTGAGATATTTTTTTATGAAAAATCTTCAGAACTTTTTTTGAACAAGAAGAAAAGTATTATATTGCCTGATAAACCAGTTTTTACATGTATGAGGATGACAATGAATCATTTATCTTGATAATTTTGCTGGTTTCTCCCATAAAAGAATTTCCCCTTTCTAGCTTCATAGAACTACATTTCTAGCTCTTTTTACTGGCAGATAGACGCACTGATTTACAATTGGTTTTGTCATGTCAAAGACACTTAACACTGTTACAAACGCCATGAAGTACTTAGAAACATCTTCTTCTTTATAAACTGGATAAACCAGTTTTTACATGTATGAGGATGACAATGAATCATTTATCTTGGTAATTTTGCTGGTTTCTCCCATAAAACAATTTCCCCTTTCTAGCTTCACAGAACTGCATTTCTAGCTCTTTTTACTGGCAGATAGATGCACTGATTTTGTCATGACATAGACACACTGGTTTTGTCATGTCAAAGACGCATATCAGTGTTGCAAACACCTTGAAATACTCAGAAACATCAACTCCTTAATAAACTGTAGCCAAAATTTTAAAATGCTGTAGTTCAAGATTCTTTTCCTCTGTCTTCCTAACTCAAGTTGAATGCATTCAGTGTCGCTTGGCACATCAAAGATGCTCTGTTACTCTCTCAGTTATCAAGTTTTAAAGGTCTACAGGATATGTGGAAAATTTGTGCATCATACGCACCCAGAAGTTTGAGAATTCCATCCGTGATGGAGGCTGCTCCATTGGAAATTTGATCAAGTTTCTTGATTGTATTTTCTTGAGACATGAAGGAACTTCATAGACGAGAAGGATCCTAGGAGTTCATGGCATGTTTGGACTCCATTACTGACTCTTTAAATTTTTTATGGCATGGTCACCCTGTAGCACTGAGATGATTACCTTTGAGTCTCCTATACAAATGACATCTCCATCAGTTAGCTATAAAAAAATTCCAAGTCAGTGAGTTCTGAAATACTGTTTTGTTAAAACCTATGCTCCATGCATATTTGGATAGAAAACCTCCTGGATCATAAATTATCCCCCTCCCTCTTCTCTCCTGAACCAGAAGGACCAGGATTTCCTTTAGACCATCCATTGAACATAGAATGTGTTTGTTCTGATATTTTATCAACGCTACTATGTCACTGTCGGGATTTGCATACAAAACCTCTTGGATCATAAATTCCCTCTTCCCCACCCCACTCCCTCCTTAACCAAAAGGACCAGGGTTTCCTTCGGACACTCCATTGAACATAAGAATGTGTTTGTTCTGATATTTTATCAATTTGATAAACATAGATGATTTGGTATTTGCCAACATTAGGATATCTTAATTACACGCCATTGCTGCAAGGACTTTAGCCATACACATGGTGTGTAAAATGGTATGCGAGGAAAGCGTACTAGCATTGATAATAGGATTGTGCTAAATCATACATATGTATAACATTTAGTTAAGCATAAAAACTAGAAAAATATTATACAATCCACCAACTTAGAAAATTATGATTACTAGTTTTGTTAAGGAATTTTATCAACACAATAATATCAACGAGATTTTGGTTAGTTGGTGGGTAGAAGACAAAATGGTTTTTGAGATTAATGGAATCTGAACCATGTTTAGTTTAATGGATCTTTTTATCTATGATATGCCCCTAGCGTGTAGACTATGTGGAGAGCTGAATTACATTCACTTTAAAAATGCTTGGGTGTATGTAGTTTACATAATTACTACCATAAGTTAATTGAGTATAAATTTTATCCCATTCTTTAAACAAAGCCATTGAAGGGCTAAAAGGATTAACTCTGAAACATTATCAACCTTCCTCATGGAATCATAATTATTTGATATCATCTATGCTAGTAAGTCTTTCCAATGCTTGAAATGGTATTGGAAAATGACAGAAACTCCAATTCATGTTTATTGTTAGGCTATGTGTGAGAATAAGTACAAGAGAAACTATGCACAATTTAACCACTACCATAAGTTAATTGAGTATAAATTTTATCCCATTCTTTGAACAAAGCCATTGAAGGGCTAAAATGGTTAACTTTGAAACATTACCAACCTTCCTCATGGAATCATAATTACTTGATATCATCTATGCTAGTAAGCCTTTCCAATGCTTGAAATGGAATTGGAAAATGGCAGAAACTCCAATTCATGTTTATTGTTAGGCTATGTGTGAGAATAAGTACAAGAGAAACTATGCACAATTTTATAATTATGTTGTAGCTACTGCATATAATTTGATATTTTGTAAATAGTGCCTTAGACTAAGCAAATAGGAAATGAGACTATTCAGAAGCATAGGCAATTGTTACTTGCAAGAGGACTATGCATATCTGAAGATTTATGGAGTCATTGCTCCTCCTCACATATTTCCTAGAGATGCTTCCAATAAGTTAATTCTTGGAGAAATTTCCTCCCAAATCATTTACAAGGTTTTAATGCAACATTAGTCAATGATGATAGGAAGATAAGTTTTATTCGCTATAACATCTAGATAAGGAACTATGGCCTTCTGAACTCTAAACAATCTAGACAAGAGCGTAATGTAATGTTCGAGTACAAATTTCCATAAGGATAGTTATGAAAGCATGACCCTTTGAATTGGTTGCCAAGGGTGGTATTATGGTTTGAGTAACATGGCCTTATATCCATGAACAATAGGATAATGAGAGACACTTATTTGGAGATAAACATTTTTAAGTTGGAGATCTAGTGTTGAAATGGGATATGATGAATAATCCCAAAGGAAACATATAAAGTTTCAACAACTTGGTTGGGACCATGTCAAATTGTAGAAAAAAATGGCCTTAATGCATACAAACTACAAAACATGGAAGGAGAACATGCAACTCTTTTGTTAATAGCCAAATTTTGAAACAATATTCCAATTGGTTACCCTCGCAGTAGCTAACTTATATACAACATATTTTTTTAATAGATTTATTTACAGTTTTAGTAATTTCATTTTCAAAATTGTTTGAATTTTGAATTTACCTTCACAACATTAGTTTTGAGTTTTATTTTTTGTATTATATATATATATATAATATATATCTTATGAGAAGTTGATTTAGGATTATAAAATTCATTTTTTATTTGTGGTATTCTATTATAATTGAGACTTATGAATCATAAAAGGGTTCTTCTTTGAACTTAGTAAATTCACCATATATTTTTCATCCACCACTAAAAAAAATACACAAGTTTTTAGTAAAACATTGTTTACATTGCCTTTATCTTTTAAATACCCTACAACTAAAACAACATACTAAACGATTCCGTCCACTTACACTAAATAAGATATCATGTGTAAGGAGATTATTTAGACATTGGGAGTTAGACATTTATAGAAAATATTTTTATCACTCGCCCCTATAACTATTTTCCCCTAGTTACTATTATTAAATTAAATCTAAATTGGTAAACTATTAAGAAAAGTTTTAATATATGTTCAGTAGTTAGGGTTATTTATATTTCTTTATTTTTTTTGTTTGTTTTACAATAAAGAATATGTAACTCATTAATAATTATAAGAATTTATGACTTAGCAAGAGTCGAGTCTTCACAAAGGTGAGGGAACCTACTTCTTGAGCCTTATCACAAGGGGCCAAAAATGTCTTTATGTGGGATTTGAACCTAAATAGAGGGGATACCTATTTAAATAATCAAATAACTACATATAAACAGATCTCTTATCCCACCAATAAAGATGTCTCATACATCAATTTAATGCTT